>NW_020870599.1:475764-507147 GCF_003789085.1 Penaeus vannamei
TCTCTCTCTCTCTCTCTCTCTCTCTCTCTCTCTCTCTCCCTCCCTCTCTCTCTCTCTCTCTCTCTCTCTCTCTCTCTCTCTCTCTCTCTCTCTCTCTCTTGCACACGCACATTCATGAATGTGCAATGGATACAGATTCTACTCTAAAGCCAAAATTAGCATTATGTAAGTATGTACAAGAGTAAGTGTGTAATTGTACCTGGACAAATACCTCTATTTAGCAAGTGTGTATGTGTTTCTTTGTTTGTGTGTCTATATGAACATGTGTGTACATATGTGTATGTATATATATGTGGTATGTTTCTTTCGTGTGTTTCTTTGTATCTTTGTGTGGGCGTGTGTGTGTGTGCGTGCGTGTATGGGTGTGTGCGTGTATGCGTGTGTGTTTGTATGTGTGCTATCTTAGCCCTAAAAGCGTGGCATAGGCTGGCGTGGAAAGCCTGGGTCATATCGGCTTTAAAATTGACGTTACTTTGTTACAGCGACCGCGAGGTTAACTGAGACAGGCCGTTAAATGCATAACCGTTTTGATCAATGTAAACTTAATTTTTCTTTTTTTTTTTCTTTTTTTTTTAAGGGTAAAGGGGGTTTCAGTTATAAGTTGGAGTTGTAGAATGAGTGTTAGTTATATTTTTTTGCGTTTCTCCCGAGATCAGGTCAATCAGCTTAATTTAGTTTGAGGGAGGAACATAACGGCAAATTTCCGAGGCTAAATATGAGGCAGATAAAAAAAAAAAAAAAAGTTTATCGTTTGTATTAGCCGGATATAGTGTACAACCAGGTTTTGGAAAAGAGTTTTGTAAAACCACGTGTCTATCATTTAAAAACGAATAAAAATAGATGGAACAGATGTTAGGGTTTGCTAGAATTTGCCCATGACGGAAAAAAAGAGCTTTCAAATCAGACAAAAAGAAAAAATATACATGTTTTTTTGTGTTTCGAAATCGGGACATATATATCTAAACTAATAATTTCCTAGCATCATATATCCGGTTAAAAAAAAAGGTATCAGAACCGAAAATCAAAATAATTCGTTTCTTTTCCACTATATTCTTTTTTTATTACCGAAATAAAACATATTCGAAATCGCCCTTCAGAACCAAAAACAAAAAATGGCGCCAAAAAATCGGGAAAACAAAAACGCATCGCCCAATAAAGAATTGGCGGGTTGTCACGCGGCGCAGGTCGTTTCCAAACCCCTTTTGACACGCGCAATAGACAATCATAAAACATTGATCACCTCTCTTGCCGTCGCTGTTGGGGCAACTGTATAATGCTCCGTGTTTTGGGAAGGTAATGAAAAAAATAGGTAATGAAAGGATATAACATGATTCGAAACCTTAATGAAAATATAATGAAAGTATCATGGCCGGCCCTTGTATTGCTTGCGAGCGGGAGAGAGCGAGAGTCGGAGAGAGAGTTATTAGTTTCCTGAAGTGCGGAACGCATTGTGCAATTGTTTTTAATCGCTGCTGAAATGTTTGATCGGGAAATAATTGCTATTTGTATCATTATGGCCCTTGACTGACATGGGGGGGAGGGAAAAAAGAGAGAGAGAGACGATTAATAGGCAAAAGGGGGTTCGGATTATGATTTCCATTCGAGGTAATAGGATCGAATCTCATCAAAGGGGGGAAAGGGATCGGTTGATATCACACGCGGTTGTGGACGGAGATACATGCCTCTATACTTCACATACGTACGTGCAGATAGCTATATATGTATGCATCTATTTATCTATCTATGTATCTGTCTATTCGTCTATGTATATAGCTATTTAAATACATACATCCGCAGTGTATGTATATGTACATTAGTGTATGTAGCAGGGAGATACGAGGGGAAGAGAGAGAGAGAGAGAGAGAGAGAGAAGAGAGAGAGAGAGAGAGAGAGAGAGAGAGAGAGAGAGAGAGAGAGAGAGAGAGAGAGAGAGAGAGAGAGAGAGAAAGAGAGAGAGGAAAGAGAAAGCGAGAGGATAAAAAAAACAGAAAGAGAAGAGAAAGAGAAAAAACAGAGACAGAAAACTGCTTAGAAAAAAATAAAATTCAACCCAAAGATTCTAACAAATATATTTATATACATAAAATCTGGTCGCAGTGAGGGTAGTCGACAAGTTTCACCCATTACCTAGCAAATGTGGTTTTGCTGTTCAGGGGATGCATTAAGTACAGGCCTCACCCCCCCCCCTCCCCCTCCTCCCTCCTCCTCTCCTCTCCCACCCGGCCTCCTCTCTCTCTCCCTCCCTGACTCTAGCTGGTCTTTCTCCCTCTCTGTCTGTCTGTCTCCTCTTTCTGTTTATATAGTTGTCTTTTCTGTCGTGTCTTTCCTGCGTGGTGCCTGTTGCTTCCTCCTCTCTCTCTCTCTTCTCTTATCTCTCTCTCTCTCACTCACTCACTCTCTCTCTTCTATCTCTCTCTCTTTCTGTTTGTTTAAATGTGTCTATCTACTTTCTATCTCTTTCTGTCTGTGTAACTATGTCGTTTTGGTCTGTTTGTCTGTGTGTCTATTATCCCTTTTTCTTTCTCTTTATGTCTATATAACTGTCTTGTCATATTGTTTGACTCTCTCTTTGTCTGTCTGTCTTCTGTCTATCTCTCTCCTCTTCTCTCTCTCTCTCTCTCTCTCTCCTCTCTCTCTCTCTCTCCTCTCTCTCTCCTCTCTCTCTCTCTCTCTCTGGCTGTCTATTTGCAGTTTGTTTAGTGCTTTTCTGCCTTGTACATTTGTCTGTTAATTTGCCCATTTATCTATTGGTTCTCGCTAATCTATCATCCAGAGAGAGAGAGAGAGAGACTGAGAGAGAGTAGAACTGAGAGAGAGGAAGAGAGAGAGAGGATGAGAAGAGAACCCGAGAAGAGAGACGAGCACGAAGAGAGAGATGAGAGGAAGAAAAGAACGAGAGAAGAGATGAGAGAGGAAAGACAAAAGAAATCCCCAAAAAGTATATGGCAAGATCTACCCGCGCAGAGTAAAAAAGATAAAAGAATAAACTCAGAGATAATTAAAAAAAAACAGGCAGACAGAGTTGTGACAGACACATGAGGATGAAAGAGAGAAAAAAAACTGACCCCGTATATATGTTTTCCGTCTGGAAATAATGTAAATTAAATTACAAGGATCTGTGGGTTCATTCTAGCACTTGTGTGAAGACTTATGCTTTAATGCAAGGGCCACCCCCGCCGTTCCAACTCCCCCCACCCCTCTTTCCCCAATCGCGTCCCAATCTATGTCGCGCGGTTTGGCGCCTTGGTGTCTCCCGCAACGCTTCCCCGGCCTCCTTATCTCTCCCTCTCCTCCCTGCCGATGGCTGTCGTGACACTCCTCGCCCGCTGGTTGCCCCGTTGGCCGCGCCACGTTCAACCCCTACGGCTCCCTCCCTTCCCTCCTACCCTTCCTCTCCCTTTCCTCCCCATTCCCCCCTCTCTATCTCTCCCTCTCCTCCTCATGTCTCACACTCGCCTACCGCCTTCCCCTTCCCTCACCTCCCCCTCCTGTTCCCTTCCCCCTCCTACCCTTCCTCTCCCTTTCCTCCCTCCTTCCTACCCTCTTCTCCCTCCCCCTCCCTCCCCTCTACTGTAGTCAACATGTTTAGCAATAATTATGGTTATGAATAAACACCTGCAGTTTTTAAACACCTCGCTGTCAGGTACGTTGTTTTTGAACATGATATTCTCCCTCCTACCCCCCCTCTCCCCCTCTCCCCCTCCTCCCCCACACCCCACCGACGCCGAAAAAGAATTGTCACCTATGAATAAAACCGATTGACCTGTTAATGCCTTGTTTAATATATTCGACCATGCAAAGGTCATGAACTCGGAACGTATATCAATCATTGTCTCAAAGTTTTTTTTTTTTTTTTTTGGACTTGACTTTGGACTTTGACGTTCGCTGGGATTCGCTGGCTCATTATGTTGTCATACGGCTTAATGGTCCGGGCAAATTGGCCTTGCAACGTTACAAGGTCATTAAAGATTCCGGTGCCTCTGTGATTGCACCTTTTATCGTGTCATGGGTCGCTGATGCAAACGGCGTACGCTTGTATATAAAAGGGAAGACTGAGGTTTCAGAATTTCGGGAAAAATGTTTATGCTAGTATAGATTTTTCGATTGGAGGGGGAGCTTTAGAATTTAAGGGAGGGGAAAAGATTATATTTGAATGAATTTTCGATTGAAAGAATAAGTTAGAATTTAGAAGGGAAAAGGTTATATTTGTATAAATTTTTCGATTTTTGGGGGAAGGCGGTGAAAGAGGTTGATGCACTATTGAAATGTGTTAAATGATGTATTTAATACGGGAAACTGGTGGGTTGATTGATAGAAATATACATGGATAATATGCCGCTATAGTATATCTCTCTCTCCCTCTCTCACATATTCTACCTCATCCTCTTTTCTCTTTCCATCTCTCTCCATCATTCTCCTTTCCTTACCTCTTCTCTCCTCCACTCTTTTTTTCTCCTCCTTTCTTTCCTCCCTCTCTCCCTCCTCTTACCCACTTCTCCCTTTCTTCCCTCACCCTCTCTCTCCCTTCTTCCTTCTCACCTCCTTCCCCTCATCCTTTCTCTCCCTTCTTCCTTCTTTCACCCACCCTTCTTCCTCTCTCTCCCTTCTTCCCTCTCTCTCCCTCCTTCCATCTTTTCCATAAAAATCACAGGCACCCATCACAGGAGATTCATACATCAAAAACTTTTTCCTCCTCCTCCTCCTCCCCCTCTCCCCCTCCCTCCTCCTCCTCCTCTCCCACCTCCTCCTTCGCCCCCCCCCTTCCGCGGACTTTGAAGAGAAGTTGGGAGGCGGCGAGACAAATTAATATTGCCGCCGCTACCCACCCGGAATTAAGACTAAATAGTCCGGGCATTGTCGTCATCCGCTAGCGTCTTCCTGGGTTTGGTGTCTCGTGTTGATTTCGTATTTCGGGGACTGATGGCGGTGTGGTGGTGAAGGTTGGGAACTTGTGGTTGGTGAAGTGAAGGTGGTGAGTAGGTGGACTTTAATGTGTTGGTGGTGGAAGGGCTTCTTGTGTGGTGGTGAAGGGGGGTGGGACTTGTGTGGTGGTGAAGGTGGTGGGGTGTGGTGGAGACTTGATGTTTGTTGGTGGTGGTGAAGGTGAAGGTGGGGGGCTTGGAAAGTGTGTAAGTGAGGAGGTGGTTGGGAACTTGGATGTTTCGTTGGTGGGGGGTGAAGGATGAAGGTAGGTAGGGGGCGTTGGAGTGAGTGTGAAGGTGAAGGTGGTGGGACTTGGTGTTTGTTTGGTGGTGGTGAAGGTGGTGGAGGCTGGTGGGACTTTTAGTGGTTGTGGTGGAGTGTGCGGAAGGCTTAGGTGGTGGTGATGCAGGTGGTGTGAAAGTGTGGAACTTGTATTGGTGGGGGCCGGTGGTGATTGGTGAGAGGGTGGTGGGAGCGAAAGTGGTTGGTGAATGGTGTGCTGGGTTGTGAACCCGGTGTTTCTATTCATAAATATTGGATAGTCGTTTGTTGGGTGGTTGTGTGTTGTGAAGTTCGTTATGTGTTTTGTTTGTTTGTGTGTATGTTTCGATTATCAAGATATTAACGACGATATTAACGAAGCCGAAGAAGAAAAAAGAAGACGAAGAAGACGAAAGGCAAAATAAACAAGATAAATATGAATAAATTAAAAAAAAAGCAAGAAAGACACCAGAACAAAGAAAACCCCCAAAGAAAGATGGAAAAAGAGAAAGGTATAAGAGGAGAAAAGCATTATGGACGTAGCGATATGCGTGTCGCTTTCTTCCCCGACACCGCCATCAATTTTGATCTGTGTACGGCGAAAAGAAAAATGGGAAATCTTGAACCGAACCAGAAATTTGAAAACGAATTAACTCAAGCAGATAAGAGGAGATAGAGTAGACTGAGAGAGGGAGAGAGAGAGAGAGAGAGAAAAGAGAGAAGAAGAAGAAGAAGAAGAAGAAGAAGTAGAAGAAGAAGAAGAGAAGAAGAAGAAGAGAGAGAGAAGAAGGAGAAGAGAGGAGAGAGGAGAGAGAGAGAAGAGAGGAGAGGAGAAGAGAAGAGAGAGAAGGAGAGAGGAGATAAAGAGAGAGAGAGAGAAGTATAGAGAAGAGAGGCGGGGGTGAAGGAGAAAGATAAAAACAACGATAAAAACCGTGAAGAAAGAGAAAGAGAAAGAGAAAAATGGAAGACACGACGAGCGTGCCGTTAAAAGAAAAAAANCTTCTTCTTCTTCTTTCTTCCTCTCTCCTTATCGTTCTCCTTCGTTCTTCTTCTTCTCTTCTTCTTTCTTCTTTCTTCCCCCTCCTTACCGTCTCCCCATTTTCCTCTCTTCTTTCTCTTCTTCTTGTTTCAATCCCTCGTTCGATTATTTTTATGTATTTTTTTAAATCTCTCTCTCATTTCTTTTATCTTTTACATATCTGTACTTATCATTCTGTCTTTTCAATTTTTTTTCCCCTCCTTAATTCCTTTTTCACCAGTACTCTCCTTCCCCCACTTCTTCTCCCTCCCTCCCATCTCCTTGCTCTCCCCCTCCCTCTCCCCTCTCTCCCTCTCCCTCCCCTCCCTCTCCTGCTCCCCCCCTCTCCTCCCTCCCCCTCCCTCTCCTCTCCTCCCTCGCCCTCTCCCTCTCCCTCTCCCTCTCCCTCCCCTCCCTCCCTCCCCCTCCAACCTGCTTCTGACAGTTCACAATGGCCTTCTCGATGATAAACACATTAAAATATTTCCGGGGCTTTTAAAAACAAATGTAGACAAATATGAGGGTCTATTGAAGGGAAAAACACGCACAATACATTGACAAACCAACATAGACACACGACACGCACATAACATAGACCACGCACATACATAGACGCATATACATAGACACACACAACACGTATACAGATACATCAACATGACAAACACACATAGATGCCATACAAACACGTACATAGACACCACACATTCACACACATACACATACAGACAGCACATAAACCACACACACAATCACACAGCACATTCACACACACACACACAGTCACACACACACACACACAAACAACACACACGAACAAACGAAATGAGAAAAAAAAAATCAGAAACAAACAAAGACAAAATATATGAACGATGATTAAGAAAAAAAAAGAAAAAAAAGGAGAAATATATTACACAACGCACGTAATATGCTCATAAGACAAGAAAAGTGTTATAGACAAAGAAGACGATATTACGGGACCCAAAGAGCGTTTCCAATATAAACGAATTCATTCATCTCGGTAAGAAGATGAGGTGGAAGGGGGGGGGGGGGAGGGGGAGGGAGGGAGGTGAGGGAGGGAGGATAGAGAAGGGAGGGACAGAGGAAGGGAGGAAAGAGGGAAGGAGGAAGGAGGGATAGAGGGGGAGGAGGGAGAGAGAGGGAGGAGGAGAGAGAAAGAGAGAGAGAGAAGAAGAGGGAAGATAAAGATAGATAGAGAGAGAGAGAAAAAAAAAGAAATAGAAATAGAGATAAATAATAAACAACCAAACGAGAGAATAACATAAACGAAAGCGAGAAAGAAAGAAAAGAGACAAAGAAAACGAAATAAAAGGGTAAACAATGAGAAAACAAAGAAAAACACGAGATTCGCCGCGCGTCTATAAGTGAAACAAAAGTATAGACGATATAAGGAACGCGCCGAGAGACCCGAGATCGCCAATATGTGGGATTCAATATCACAAAAGACGAAGATGAGGATTCAAACACCTTGAGAGTTATTGAATAGCGTCACCTTGGAAACAAAGGTAATACTGTTTGGTTTAAAAGCACTGGAGAGAGAGGGAGAGGAGAAAGAGAGAAGAGAGAGAAGAAAGATGAAGAGAAGAAAGAGAAAGAAGAGAGAGAGAGAGAGAGAGAGAGAGAGAGAGAGAGAGAGAGAGAGAGAGAGAGAGAGAGAGAGAGAGAGAGAGAGGAGAGAGAGAGAGGAGAGAAGAAGAGAGAAGGAAAGGAGAGAGAGAAGAGAAGAGAAAGAGAGAGAGAGAGAGAAAACCCACTCCTATTATTATTATCATCGTTTCCTTCTTCACAAACAAAGCTAATCTCCTACCCCTCCCCCACCCCACCCCACCCCCCTAATTCTACCCCTGCCATACCCCCCTACGCCGATCTAACACATCTGGTATTTAACATTTCCCTCCTCATATCTCCCTGCCCCCCCCCTCCCCCCTTCCCCCCTCCCTTTTTGAGATCCTCGGTTTATTGGCTTCCTCAGCCTCCTCAAGACGCCCATTTACTGCCCTCGCCGCCCTGACCTCGTCTCCGGGATAATGGGCGGTCATCTGACCTCGTCTCTCGCGAATAACAGAGTCATTAGCGAAGGCAGAAGATGGGAGGGGAGGGGGAGGAGGGGTTGTTAGAGGGGGGAGGGGGAGTTGTTGAGTTGTATTTTGATGTGTTTTTTTTTTTTTTTTTGAATTCTTGCTTTTGTCGTTTTTTTTTTCTTTTTCCTTCTCCGTGTATTTTTGTTTATATATAATGGTACTTCGTTTCTCTATCTGTTGTCTATCTGTCTATCTCCTCTCTCTCACTCTTCCTCTCCCTCTTTCCTACCTTTCTCTTCTCTCCTCTCCTCTTTCCTACCTTTCTCTCTCTTCTCTTCTCCTCTCTCTCTCCCTCTTTCCTACCTTTCTCTTCTCTATCTCTCTTCCTCCTCCCTCTTTCCCCCCTTTCTTCTCCCTCTCTCCCTCTCTCTCCCTACATCCTCTTCAACGACCGCCTGTCCCATCGCCCACCCTGTGCGCTGCGACCCCCGTGGCACCTACATATGAATGGTGCCAGCGTTGAGGGACGTCGGAGTGCCGCTGTTACAAGGGAACCCCCTACCTGGCACTCTCTCTTGGCACTCTCTCTTCGTAAACTCCTTTTTTAATCGTTCTTTTTTCCTTTATTACTATAGGAAGGTCGGCGTGTGGAGTGCCTAGCGTTTTCCATATTGGTAGCGAGAAGGGAACATTTTCGAAGTGTTAAAAGGGAAGAAAAAGGAAGAATTGGATTGGGTATTTTGGAAAATTTTCGACTAAAGTGTAAAAGGGAAAGAAAAGGGAAAAAATGGAAAGTATTTTGGAAAATTTAAAGGAAAAGAAAAGGAAAAAATGGAAAGTATTTTGGAAATTTTTGATAAAGAGAGGAACAGAAAAGGAAAGAAAAATGAACTGGTATTTTGGAAAATGTCGATTAAAGCGTTAAGAGGAAAAGAAAAAGGAAAATAAAAATGGTATTTTGGGAAAATTTCGAAGTGCTAAAACGGAAAAGAAAATGGTATTTTGAGATTTTAGGAGGTTTATCGACATCGACGAAGTGACGTGATTCCTTAGGCCCATAAACCTCCGAGTGACGTGTCTGCGGAGTGTCTGCACGTCGGATAATCTTGGGTCGTTGGTTGACCTGGCTTCCCTCCCTCCCTCCCTCCGTTTTCCCTCTCTCTGTCTCTCTTTTTCCGGTCTCTATCTGTCTTTTCCGGTCTCTCTCTTTCTCTCTCTCTCTCTCTCCTATCTCTACTATTCCTCCTTCTCCCCTTTTCTCTTCCCTTTCCCTCTAGCTCCCTTTCCTTCTCCTTCCTTCCTTCATCTGTCCATCCTTTCTTCCTTCCTTCCTTCCTCCTTTCCCTACCTCCTTCCCCCTCCCTCTCCCTCTCTTCCCTCCCCTCCTTCCCTTCACTCCCCACGCACGTCCTTCAAGAGAAAGACTGACACCTCTTAAACCAACAACACAAAAAACAAAAGAAGAGAGACACAAGATGATAGAATTTTTTGGAATCCCTAAAAAAAAAAAAAAAAAAAAAAAAAAAAAAAAAAAAAAAAAAAAATCATAAAATTTAAAAAAAAATAAATAAACAAATAGATTAAAAAAAGTGTGTGTGTGTGGGGGGGGGAGGGAGATACGAACTCTATCAGCGATCTGGATAACTGATCTTGTTGAATTTCGAAAGGCGCCCTTGTCACATATGCGGACACGGGGAGGCTACAAATGGCCGGTGTTTCACAAGTGCCCGATAAAGGGAGGGGGAAGGGAAGGAAGAAGGAGGGAAGGATAGGGAGGGATGAATGGAATGAAGGATGGGAGGGATAAGGGAAGGGAGGGAGGGAAGGGAAGGGAGGGAGAAAGGGAGGGAGGAGGGAAGGGAAGGGAAGGGAGGAAGAAGGGATAGGGAGGGAAGGGAAGGGGGGAGGGAGGGATGGAAGGGAAGGAAGGGAAACGAAGGAGGAAGGGAGAGGAAAGGGAAGGAAAAGGGATAAAAGGAGAAAAAACAATGAGAAAAAGAGGAAGGCAAAGAAGAGCGAGAAATGCAAAAGGGATAGAGGAAAGTAGTAAAAATGGAAGAGAGAAAAACGAAAAAAAAAAAAACGTACAAAAAAACAGAAATAAAGCCTACAGACAACCTAAAAAAAGGAAATTCCAGAGTAGAATACCCCCCCTCCCACCCCCCCTCCCCTCATTCCCAAAGACTCAAACCTCTTTTCTCTCTCTCTCTACCGACTTCATATGTCCATTAAAAGAAAACGAAATTATCTTTTTTTCCCTCCAAGAAATTTGAATAATGGATCTCAACGGACTCCACATCCGGGACCCGAACGGAGGCGAGAAAAACGTCGAAAAAAACGGATAAAAACGGAAAAAAGTGTAGAACGATCGACAAGAAAATTTATGAATTAAAAAAATAGATTAGTATGTAAATAAATGAATGAAAAAGATTAATACGTAAATTGGTGAATAATAAAAAAATAAAAAATACGTAATTGGTGAGTGAAATACACATTGATAAGCGAAATAGAATGAAATTTATATAAAAATATGCGATATACACTCTGCAGAACTTGATTTATATCATCAAAGAGCCTAATACAAGATCCTAAATAAAATTGTACATAAAATCTTAACAAATTTACCAACATTTATTACAAATATGCAAAAATTCAGATCCAAACACAGCTGCCAATAAATCTATACATTCCCTATTCATTTGATTTTCTATCATCTTTATCTCCTTCTATTCGTATCTCCTGTTTATCTTTTATCAACACCTCATTTTCTTTCAAAAACCTTCGATTTTTTTAAATTTTAACCTCCCAGTCGGTATTCGTACCTCTTAAATATTTTCTCTATCTCCTAAATCCTTTTCTCTCGCTCTATCCGCCTATTCTCTCTCCGTATTCCCCTCCAGCAGGCGCCGAGGTCGTCCTCAATATGTACGAATGACTTGGGCAAACTCAAGGCTCAGGAGGCAGCGGAGAGAGATCAATCAGCTGATGGATTGATCAATGAAAGAGGTACGTCGGAGCGGAGTCTGTTTACGTGTTGTTTTGGTTGTTCCGCTCACCGTCCTCACCCCCCTTTTTTATTGATTTTATCTCTTGTAATTCGTGTTTGTCTATTATTTTCTCGTAAATGATTACTGTTTATTCTTTATTCTGATTTTAATGTATTTATTTCTTCTTATTCTTGTCTTATCCATTCTTTCCGTCTTATCTCCTCCTTCTCCGCCTACTCTTCCCTCTCCTCCCTCCTCCCCCCCCCACCCACGGCTCTTCTGTTCCCACTCCCCCTCCCCTCCCCCCGCCACCATCTCACACTCCCGCCGCCTTCTTCCCGGGTCGTAAAGTCGGTAAACAAACTCCACTGACCACTACCACCACCACCACCACCACCATCGCCACCACTACCACCACCGCCGCTACCACCACCGCCGCTACCACCAGCAGTACCGCCGCTACCGCTACAGATGCTGTTCCCCCTCCCCCCTCCTCCCCCCTCCCTCTTCTTCCTTCAGCCGTCAATAAATCAATATTTCCCGAAGTAAACAACAGCATATTGGAGAAACATATGTGAGTCCATCTGCAGGTGGTGGAAGGGCGCGAGGGACACGAGAAAGCCCGATTTATGGCCAGCTGCCTTGCGAAAGGAGGAAGAGGGAAGGGGGGGAGGGAGGAGGAGAGAGGGTAGAAAGGAAGAGGGAATGGAGGAGGAAGAGGAAGAGGAAGGGGGGAGAAAGGAGGGAGGAGAGGAGGGTAGAGAGGAAGAGAAGAGGAAAGGGGGGGGGAGAGGGGAAGAAAGGAAGGAGGGAGAGAAAAAAAGAAGAAAGGGAGGCATGAAGAAGGGAGAGAGAGGAGAAGGAGGGGGCTATGGGAGGGAGGAAGAAGGAAGGAGAGGGAAGAGAGGGGAGAGGAAGGGGAAGGAGGGAGGGAAGGAGGGGGAGGAGAAGAGAGGTAGAGAGAAGGGGGGAAGGGAGGGAGGAGGGGGGGAGGCGTTTGGCGTACCTGTGCTAAATGACAACTTACTAATCAATCGTGCACGAACTGTGTGAGGATTGGGAGAAAACCGATAAAAAAAAAAAGCCCCGCGGTCTCTTACTTTTTATTTGAGTTTACCATTTAGCCATTTTTTTTCTTTTTTTCTTTTCTTTTTCTTTTTCTTCTCGCTTATCTCAGCTTTCCTAGATTCTCGCCTATCTCTACGAAAGGGATGAAGAAAAAAAAAACAGGAAGGACAAAATGATAAGAGAGGAAGAAAAAATATAATTACTCGCGTCTCTCCTCACCTGAATTTTCCATCAACGAAAAAAAAAAATCCTTTGAAACTTCCTTTTCCTCCTTTTCCCGCGCATACCAACGAAAGAAATAAACAAAGAAGGAGAATAAAAGGAAGGAGAATAAGAGGAGAGAAGAAGGAAGAATAATAAGATGAGAAACAGGCGAAGAGGAGGAGAGAAGGAAGAATAAGAAGAGAAACAGATGAGAGGAGAAGAGAGAGGAGGAGGAAGGACCGCAGAAATTACGAAAAATAAGAGAAGAAGAATGAGAGAAGAGGAGAGAGGAAGGAGCCCAGCAGAAATTACGAGGAAGAATAGAGAAGAGGAGGAGGAAGAGGAGGAAGGGACCGGCAGAGGTTACGACAATCGATCAAGCTATGGTCAAGATTAGGAGGATGACGAGAAAACCTTCGGCAAATACGAAGCCATCGATTGGTGTTGTCGCTCCGTCCTCTCGGCCATTGAGCTCTCCTCGCCGTGGCAACCGACCGTGTATTTATATCTCAAGATATCCCAAACATCTCAATCGATAGGACAAAATCCTTGCAAGATATTGAATCGATGAATATCGACGGGGTGTTTGGCGTTATTAAAAGGAGGATGCGTCGCCGTGTTTCTTTCTCATAAATAAAAATATCATGGAGGACTGAAATATGGAGGATGGTGGATACACACGAGGGAGGGGAAAGATTCTTGGAGATGGCGCGGAGGGAGGTAAACCCAGCGAAGGATATATGTTAAATCCTTCTCTTCTCTTCTCTCCCCCTCTCTCTCTCTCGCCTCTCTGTCTTTCTCTCCCTCTCCCTCCCTCCTTTTTCATCTTTTCTCTTCTCTCTCTCACTCTTTCCTCTCTTTCTCTCCTCTCTCTCTCTCCTTCTCTCTCTCTCTCTCTCTCTCTCTTCTCTCTCTCTCCTCCTCTCTCTCTCTCTCTCCTCTTTCTACCTTTCTCTCTTCTCTGTCTCTCTCTGCTCTCTCTCCTTCTCTCTCTTCTCTCTCTCTCTCTCGCTCTCTCTCTCTCTCTCTCCTCTCTTCTCTCCTCTCTCTCTCTCTCTCTCCGTCTGCTGCCGCTGCCTGGGAGGCCGACCAGGGTAATAAAATAGCCATGTCTTTGAGTGTTAGTGAAGAATTTGTGAGTTCCATCGTGCTGGCTAACCAACACCCCCAGGGCCGTTTTGTTGCGTGCTCTGTGCTTATCGTGTGCGACCCACTACGATGTGTGTTTTACGTGTGTGTGTGGTAGTGTGCTGTTTGTATCGTTGTGTTACCTTTGTGGTGTGTGTTTGCTTATTCGTGTGTGGGTGTGTGTTGTGTTTGTTATTCGCTCGTGTTGTTTTATCGTGGTGTGTTGTACTGATTCGCGTGTGTGTGTGTGTGTTTGTTAATGTGTGTGATGTTTTGTATGTGTGTGTATGTGTGTGTTGTTTGTATCGTTGTGTTGTAGTGTGTTTGTGTGTGTTGGTGTCTATCCCTCTGTGTGTTGTCTTTGTGCTATGCATGTGTGTGTTGTATGTGTCTGGTCTGTATTGTGTGTGTTTATGTGTGTCTGTGTCTGTAGCGTGTGTTGTGTGTGTCTTTCTTCTACCGAAGTTATGAGGGAGAAACACCATCAAAAATAACACCGTCACAACAAACAAACAAACAAAAACTCACAAAAATTCACAAACAGGACACCGATCAAGGAAGCACACAAAGAATGGAGACACACAAATAACGAACAGAAACGAGACAAAAGAAACAGAGATAACAGACAGACAGAATACAAGGGCGTGGAAAAATGCTCGTTTACCCGTCACAGTAAATGTTATATAGACTTAGAAGCAATATTGTTTTGAACACTTTTCTAGTGCCATCTTTTACCGCAATTGCATTATGCAACGCGGCAGCGCTGACGGACCACTAATATGATATATAGATAATAAATAGATAAGATAGATAGAAATTATATANCTTTTTTTCTTTTCTTTCATTTTTTTTTTTTTCTTTTCTTTCCCTTCTTCTCTCTTTCTTTCCTAATCTCTCCCTCCCTTCTCCTTCCCTTCCATGCATTCCTTCTTCTCCTTCCCCCTCCTCCGCTCCTCCCTTCCCTCTTCCTTCCCTTCTTCCTTCCTCTCCTCTTTCCCTTCTTACACTCCCACGCACGTCCTTCAAGAGAAAGACTGACACCTCTTGAAACCAACAACACAAAAAACAAAAGAAGAGAGACACAAGATGATAGAAATTTTTTGGAAATCCCTAAAAAAAAAAAAAAAAAAAAAAAAAAAAAAAAAAAAAAAAAAAATCATAAATATTTAAAAAAAAAAATAACAAATAGATTAAAAAAAGTGTGTGTGTGTGGGGGGGGGAGGGAGATACGAACTCTATCAGCGATCTGGATAACTGATCTTGTTGAATTTTCGAACAGGCGCCCTTGTCACATATGCGGACACGGGGAGGCTACAAATGGCCGGTGTTTCACAAGTGCCCGTATAAAGGGATGGGAAGGGAAGGGAAAGAGGGAGGATAGGGAGGGGATAGGAGGGATGGGAGGGAGGAAAGGAGGGAGAAAGGGAGGGATGAAGAGGGATGGGGAGGGATAGAAAGGGAGGGGGGGAGAAAGGGAGGGGAGGGGAGGGAAGGGAGGGAAGAAGAGGGGAGGTATGAGGGAGGGAAGGAAATGGAAGGGAGGGATGGGAAGGGATAGAGAGGGAATGTAAGGGGAGGAAGGGAAGGGATAAGGAAAGGGGAAGGGTTAGAGGGAGGAAGGGAAGGAAAGGGAGGAAGGGAGGGAAGGAAAAGGAAAAGCAATGAGATAAAAGAGAAAGGGAAGGCAAAAGAAGGAGCGAGAAAATGCAAAAGGAAGGATAGAGGAAAGTAGTAAAAATGGAAGAGAGAGAAAACGAAAAAAACGTAAAAAAAAAAAACAGAAATAAAACCTACAGACAACCTAAAAAAAAGGAAAATTCGAGCCCCCCCCCCACCCCCCCCTTCCCTCATTCCCCAAAGACTCAAACCTCTTTTCTCTCTCTCTCTACCGACTTCATATGTCCATTAAAAGAAAAAGAAATTATCTTTTTTTCCCTCCAAGAAATTTGAATAATGGATCTCAACGGACTCCACATCCGGGACCCGAACGGAGGCGAGAAAAACGGTCGAAAAAACGGATAAAAACGAAAAAAAAAGTGTAGAACGATCGACAAGAAAATTATGAATTAAAAAAATAGATTAGTATGTAAATAAATGAATGAAAAAGATTAATACGTAAATTGGTGAATAATAATAATAAAAAATAAATTTGTAAGTGAAAATACACATTGATAAGCGAAATGGAATGAAATTTTATATAAAAATATGCGATATACACTCTGCAGAACTTGATTTATATCATCAAAGAGCCTAATACAAGATCCTAAATAAAATTGTACATAAAATCTTAACAAATTTACCAAACATTTAGTTTACAAATATGCAAATTTCAGATCCAAACACAGCTGCCAATAAATCTATACATTCCCGATTCATTTGATTTTCTTATCATCTTTATCTCCTTCTCTTCGTATCTCCTGTTTATCTTTTATCAACATCTCTTTTTCTTTCAAAAACCTTCGATTTTTTTTTATTATTTTAACCTCCCAGTCGGTATTCGTACCTCCTTTAAATATTTTCTCTATCTCCTAAATCCTCTTTTCTCTCGCTCTATCCGCCTATTCTCTCTCCGTATTCCCCTCCAGCAGGCGCCGAGGTCGTCCTCAATATGTACGAATGACTTGGGCAAACTCAAGGCTCAGGAGGCAGCGGAGAGAGATCAATCAGCTGATGGATTGATCAATGAAAGAGGTACGTCGGAGGCGGAGTCTGTTTACGGTGTTGTTTTGGTTGTTCCGCTCACCGTCCCTCACCCCCCTTTTTTATTTGATTTATCTCTTGTAATTCGTGTTTGTCTACTTATTTTCTCGTAATGATTACTGTTTATTCTTTATTCTGATTTTAATGTATTTATTTTCTTTTCTTGTCTTATCCATTCTTTCCGTCTTATCTCCTCCTTCTCCGCCTACTCTTCCTCTCTCCTCCCTCTCCCCCCACCCACCCACGGCTCTTCTGTTCCCACTCCCCCTCCCCTCCCCCCGCCCACCATCTCACACTCCCCGCCGCCTTCTTCCCGGGTCGTAAAGTCGGTAAACAAACTCCACTGACCACTACCACCACCACCACCACCATCGCCACCACTACCACCACCGCCGCTACCACCACCGCCGCTACCACCAGCAGTACCGCCGCTACCGCTACAGATGCTGTTCCCCCTCCCCCCCTCCTCCCCCCCTCCCTCTTCCTTCCTTCAGCCGTCAATAAATCATAATATTTCCCGAAGTAAACAACAGCATATTGGAGAAACATATGTGAGTCCATCTGCAGTGGTGGAAGGGCGCGAGGGACACGAGAAAGCCCGATTTATGGCCAGCTGCCTTGCGAAGGGAGGAAGAGGGAAGGGGGGGAAAGGGAGGGAGGGGAGAGGGGTAGAGAGGAAGGAGGAGGGAGTGGAGGGAGGAAGGAGAAGAGGAAAGGGGGGGGAGAAAGGGAGGGAGGGAGAGAGGGGTGAGAAGGAGGAGGGAGTGGAGGGAGGAAGGAGGAAGAGGAAAGGGGGGGGGAGAAAGGGAGGGAGAGAGGGTAGAAGGAGGGAAGGGGGAAGAGAAAGGAGGAGAAAAGGAGGGAAGAGAGGGAAGAAAGGAAGGAGAAGGAGGGGGATGGAGGAAGGAAGGGAGGAAAGGAAGAGGGAAGAGAGGGGTAGAGAGGAGGGGAGTTATGGGAGGAAGGAAGGGAGGAGGGAGGAGGGAAGAGAGGGTAAGAGGAAGGGGAGGGAGGGGAGAGAGGGGGGGGAGGCGTTTGGCGTACCTGTGCTAAATGACAACTTACTAATCAATCGTGCACGAAACTGTGTGAGGATTGGGAGAAACCGATAAAAAAAAAAAAAATGCCCCGCGGTCTCTTACTTTTTATTTGAGTTTACCATTTAGCCATTTTTCTTTCTTTTATTTTCTTTCTCTTTTTCTTTTTTCTAGAGTCTCGCTTATCTCAGTTCTTTTTCTCTTTTCTCTAGATTCTCGCCTATCTCTACGAAAGGGGATGAAGAAAAAAAACCAGGAAGGACAGTAACTGATAAGAGAAAGAGAGGAAGAAGAAAAAAAAAATTATACTCGCGGTCTCTCCTCACCTGAATTTTCCATCAACGAAAAAAAAAATCCTTTGAAACTTCCTTTTCCTCCTTTTCCCGCGCATACCAACGAAAGAAATAAACAAAGAAGGAGAATAAAAGGAAGGAGAATAAGAGGAGAGAAGGAAGGAAGAATAATAAGATGAGAAACAGGCGAAGAGGAGGAGAGAAGGAAGAATAAGAAGAGAAACAGATGAAGAGGAGAAGATGAGGAGGAGGAGGAAGGGACCGGCAGAAATTACTAGGAAAAATAAGAGGAAGGAAGAATGAGAGAAGAGGAGGAGGAGGAGGAGGAAAGCCCAGCAGAAATTACGAGGAAGAATAAGAGAAGAGGAGGAGGAAGAGGAGGAAGGGACCGGCAGAGGTTACGACAATCGATCAAGCTATGGTCAAGATTAGGAGGATGACGAGAAAACCTTCGGCAAATACGAAGCCATCGATTGGTGTTGTCGCTCCGTCCTCTCGGCCATTGAGCTCTCCTCGCCGTGGCAACCGACCGTGTATTTATATCTCAAGATATCCCAAACATCTCAATCGATGGGACAAAATCCTTGCAAGATATTGAATCGATGGATATCGACGGGGTGTTTGGCGTTATTAAAAGGAGGATGCGTCGCCGTGTTTCTTTCTCATAAATAAAAATATCATGGAGGACTGAAATATGGAGGATGGTGGATACACACGAGGGAGGGGAAAGATTCTTCGAGATGGCGCGGAGGGAGGGGGTAACCCAGCGAAGGATATATTTAAATCCTTCTCTTCTCTTCTCTCGGCCTCTCTCTCTCTCCTCTCATCCTTTTCCTTTTATCTCTCTTCTCTCCCTCTTCTCTCTCTCTCTCTCTCTCTTCTCTCTCTCTCTCCTCTTCTTCTCTCTCTCTCTCTCTCTCTTCTCTCTGTCTCTTGTCTTCTCTCTCTCTCTGGTCTCTCTTCTCTCTCTCTCTCTCTCGTCTCTCTCTCTCTCTCTTCTCTCTTCTCTCTCTCTCCTCTCTCTTCTCTCTCTCTCTCTCTCTCTCGTCTGGCCTGCCGCTGCCGTGGAGGGCCGACAGGGTAATAAAAATAGCATGTCTTTGAGTGTTAGTGAAAAGATTTGTGAGTTCCATGGCGTCTGGCTAACCAAACCCCAGGGCCGTTTGTTTTGTGTGTGTGTGTGTGTGTGTGTGTGTGTGTGTTGTATGTGTGTGTTTGTGTGTGTGTGTGTGTGTGTGTGTGTGTGTGTGTGTTGTTGTGTGTGTGTGTGTGTGTGTGTGTGTGTGTGTGTGTGTTTGTATTGTGTGTGTGTGTGTGTGGTGTGTGTGTGTGTTTTGTATGTGTGTGTGTGTGTGTGTGTGTGTCTGTTTGTATCGTGTGGTGTGTGTGTGTGTGGTGTGTGTGTGTGTGTGTGTTTGTATTGTGTGTGTGTGGTGTGTTTGTATCGTGTGTGTTGTGTGTGTTTGTATCGTGTGTGTGTGTGTTTTGTATCTGTGTGTGTGTGTGGTGTGTATCGTGTGTGTGTGTGTGTGTGTGTGTGTTTGTATCGTGTGTGTGTGTGTTTGTAATGTGTGTCGTGTGGTGTGTGTTTGTGTCTATGTCTATGTCTGTGTCTGTATGTGTGTGTGTATGTGTGTCTTCTCTATCAAATTTATGAGAGAAACACCATCAAAATAACACCCTCACTGCAAAACAAACAAACAAAAACTCACAAAAATTCACAAACAGGGACACCGACAAGGAACGCGAACATAGGAAGATGAAGACACACAATAACGAACAGAAACGAGACAAAAGAAACGAGAGATAACAGACAGACAGAATGACAAGTGCGTGGAAAAATGCTCGGTTACGCGTCACAGTAAATGTATATAGACTTAAAGCAATATTGTTTTGAACACTTTTCTTGCATCTTTTACCGGCAATTGCATTATGCAACGCAGCCGCTGACGGACAATATATAGATAGATAGATAAAAAGATGGATAGATAGATAGATAGAGAGAGAGAGAGAGAGAGAGAGAGAGAGAGAGAGAGAGAGAGAGAGAAAGAAGATAGAGATAGAGAGAGATAGAGATAGACAGATAGATAGATAGATAGAGCAGATAGATAGAAGATAGATAGATAGATAGATAGATAGATAGATAGATAGATAGATAGATAGATAGATAGATAGATAGATAGATAGATAGATAGATAGATAGATAGATAGATAGATAGATAGAAAATAGATAGATAGAGAGAGAGAGAAGACAGATAGATAAATAAATAGAGAGATATAGATATATAAACAGATAATATATACATACATATGCGCATACATATATATACATATATATATGTATAGATAGATAGATATATAGATATTGTGTGCATGTGAATGACACCAAAATATATATTATTTATGAATAAGCGAATACGAAAGAAATAAAACGAAATAAAGAAATATAACATTTGATTATTATATTTCATTTAAGAATTCGCTCTGAGATATTAAAAGGATAATAATGATAATAATAATAATAATAATAATGATAATAATAATAAATAAAATAACATAAAAATAACAATAAAATAAAAAATAATAATAGAATAGACAAAGAACAGCGAAGGAAATAGGTAAAAGTAGCATAGAAAAAGAGAAAAATAAATACAAAGAAAAAATATATGTAAATAATACCACCTCACAACCGAAGACGGAAATGCGCAAATATGCCAAGAGTATCAATGTAAAATTCAATTGATATCAATCACTATCAATATTCATGGGCCATTATTAACGAAATAGCGATAGACAGCGTCCAGGAAAATTATTTGCTCATGTAGTAATATTGATGAAGTATTTTGGAATTCAGGAAAACATTTTCAAAAAGCCGGTTTCGTGTTGGAAGCGAAAGGGAAGTGAGAGAGATTTTGAATAATGAGTGAATTTTGGGGAAGGGGCGTAAACGATAAACGGGAGATAGAAGCGAAGATAAGAGCGGCGGATGATAACGATAATATTATTGAAGATGATGATGATTATATTATTGATAACGACATGATGATGATACTGATAATAATGATAGTGATAATAATAATAATTAATAATGAATAATAGTAATGGTAATAACTATAAGAATGATACTGATGATAAAAATGATAATAACAATAATAGTAATAATAATATCATTACAATTCTCATCATCATCATTATTATTAGAACTAAAGCAACGAAAAAAATACGATTCATTGAAAGAAAGAGAATAAAGTAGATTCTCAGAAATGTTGCAATTATGAAGAACTAGACTTAGTCGGATTAACGGATCTAGTTAATCTTTCTCGTGTTCTTTCTTTCTTTCTTTCTTCTTTCTGGTTCTTTGGTTGTTTTTATTGTATTTTTTATAAATGAGAAAAGCGGAAAAGGAGAGAGAGAGAGAGAGAGAGAGATAGAGAGAGAAGAGAGAGAGAGAGAAGAGAGAGAGAGAGAGAGAGAGAGAGAGAGAGAGAGAGAGAGAGAGAGAGAGAGAGAGAGAGAGAGAGAGAGAGAGAGAGAGAGAGAGAGAGAGAGAGAGAGAGAGAGAGAGAGAGAGAGAGAGAGAGAGAGAGAGAGAAAGAGAACGAAGAAGAGAGAGAGAGAAAGAACGAAGAAGAGAGGCGAAAGAAGAAAGAAAGAGGAGAGAGGAAAGAGAGAGACCTCGAGACCTCAAAACCCCAAAAGAGATAGAGAGAAAGAGAGACATAAACGAAGAAGGAAGGAAGGAAGGAAGGAAAAAAGAGAAAGAGAGAAAGAGAGACATAAACGAAAGAGATAGAAAGAGAGACATAAACGAAGGAAGGAAGGAAGGAAGGAAGGAAACCAACTCGCCGGTGGATCCTAACCCCCCCCCCCCCCTCCGAGACAAACGGCCAAACCATGCAATGAATAGGTAATTAACTACAGCCGCCAACTCTTATTCACGCGACGCAACCGGCTTATCCCAACCGCCATTGATAAGGCAAAACCGACCTTAATGCCCGCGCCGCCAAGACACATAATGCCACCCCACCGTCGTTGGGGATCTGCACCCTATCGAACGAGGAGATAATGTCCATAATTGCTTGTTTGGGAAGCGGGAAATTGAGCCATACGAAAACGCGGTGGTTTTGGCCTCCAAATGGCGGGACTACATGGTTATGAATATTTATTTAGACGGAGTTTCCACAGCTTCGGTGGGCGCGGTGACGGCATGGGCGGTTTCGGGGGTGGGGGAGGGGGGGGCGTGGGGGAGGGGGCGTGTGTAAGTGTGAATTTGAATTAGTGAAGAGGTAAATAGATCAATTAATATATGTATGCTTATATTTAAGTTTATATATATGTATATATATGAAAATGAAACTAGCCACAATGAGAAGTGTTTATATATATCTATTTTATTTATGTATATCGCTCTGAATATGGGTGAGAGAGAGAGAGAGAGAGAGAGAGAGAGAGAGAGAGAGAGAGAGAGAGAGAGAGAGAGAGAAGAGAGAGAGAGAGAGAGAGAGAGAGAGAGAGACAGAGAGACAGAGACAGAAACAGAGAGACAATGAGAACGAGAAACCAAGAAACCAAACGAAAAAAATAATATAATAAAAAAATAAGCTAAAATAATAATAAATAAACAAAAATAGATAAAATAATAATAATAAACAAAAATAGATAAATAAAACAATAATAATAATAAACAAATGCAAAACCGTTGGCTAACCTGACGCCACCGGACTGCTAGTGTTGTGTGTCCTTTACAAGCAAATGTAATATTTACATCTAAATACTTAATAGACCTCTTGTATCTTTAATTGCCGGCGATTAATCATGCAAAAGTGGTAGCGAGATGGAGGTGTAAAAGTCACACTGTGAGACGAAAGGAGAAAGTAAAGTAAAGATGATAAATTTGAGGAGAGGGAAAAAGAGAGAGAGGGAGAGGAGGGGGAGGAGGGAGGGGAGGGAGGGAGGGAGGGAGGGGGAGAAGGAGAGGGAGAAGGAGGAAAGAGAGAGAGAGAGAGAGAGAGAGAGAGAGAGAGAGAGAGAGAGAGAGAGAGAGAGAGAGAGAGAGAGAGAAAGCTAGCGAAAGAAGAGAGGAAGGAAAGGATAAATCTGTGGAAATAGAGAGACGAAACGAGAGATAACGAAAGAGAGGAAAGAGATACAAATAATATACGAAATTAGGAAGTAGATATACACAAATTAGAAATAAAACAATCAGAAAAAAATATAGAAAAAGCCGAGACACTGACAGACAAATAAACAGACGAAAGAGGAAGTAGAAAAATACACAAAATAAAAATAAAAGAAGCACATAAAAGAGAGATAAAAGAAACAGAAAAGGGAGTTAGAAAAAGCAGATAAAAGGAGAGAAAAACAAAGGCACAGGTTTTCTCTCTCTCTCGGTCCCAGCAGCTATGACCTTAGAGAACCCAAGTACATTTAACAATTACCGGGCAAAACCAACACGGTACGCCGCTCGAAGCCATTAAACAATTCTGGTCTATTTGCGCTCACACGATTAGGGTCAAATTAGTGTATTATCGATCTTCCTCCCTCCCGCTGTTATGACGCAATAATGTTAAGTTCCTGGGCGATGACTGGGAGGTCGAAAAACATTATTGGAACGCGCGGGTGCTCTCCTCGGCTCGTATTTTCGCCGGAGTAAAATAAAGTCTTTGGAAAAAATTAATCATTTATCTATTCCCTATTTTCTTTTTCTCTCTGATTGTTTTTTATCCATTTTCTTGGACGTTTTGTTTTCAATTTTCTTTCTTTTCTTTCCTCCTGTCTGGACAAATCACAGGAAAGTGTTTCTATGAATTTTCAAAAAGAAGTTATATGTCAGACAAATAAATGATTCAGAACGACCTCAGTCAGCTCCCAGTGAATTAAATATGAGAAGAATATAAAGAAATAATAAAGAAAGAATTATAAAAAACAAAAGAAAAGAGAGAGAGAAGTAAAGAATAAAAGAAGAAAAGAGAGAATAAAAAAAAAACGGAAAGAATCAAATAAAAACTAATAAAAAAGTTTAAAAGAATAGAAACAAAAGAAAAAGGAAAGAAATGAAGAAAGAAAAGGGAAAAGAAAAGACAAAACACCAATAAACGAATAAAAATCAACAAAAAACACATCAAAAACAAACTATCAATCTAGCGGCAATGTAACGAGAATTGTGTCGGATGAGAAATCTTCAAATCTCTTTACACTTTCACAAAAAAAAATTTCGTCTTTCAAGATATCGACCACAAGAGACCTTCCTTGACCTCTGACCTTTGTGGACATGGCGACTCCTTGCGAACTCTCTCGTATTTTCTTATATTCTTCTTGAAGTTGAGATTTTTTTTAAAGAAAACCGGTAGAGATGATGATGATAAAGAGAATATTTAAGATTTTTTTTTTTTTTTTTTTTTTGGGGGGGGTGTAAGGTCGGTGAAGATAATGATGGTAATTTAAAAGATCTTTAAGAATTTATTTATTTATCGAAAAGGGTGAAGATGATTAATGAATAAAGTGATATTTAAGACACTTTTTTTTCCTCGAAATCGACAAGACAATGAAATTTAGAATAAAAGAATATTTCCTTCTTCCTTCCATCCTCTCTCCTTCCCTTTTCCTCCCTCCTCTCCCTCTCCCTCTCTCCTCTCTTCCACCCTTCCCTCCCTTCCCATTTTTCCTTATCCCTCTCTCCTCCCTCCTCCTTTTTCCCCTCTCCCTCTCCCTCCCTTCCACCATTTTCCCTCTCTCCTTCCCTCTCCCTCTCTCCCCCCTCCCTCTCCCTCTCTCTCCTCTCCCACTCCCTTCCTCTCCCTCTCTCTCCATCTCCCTCCCCCTCTGAATCTTATATGACAAGCCGATAAACAAAGCAATCTGGAGCGCATGCAAAATTCAACGACAGGAAAAACAAGTACATTGCGAAATCCAAGGAAAGGCAAATTCGCATAAAAGGAGGGGGGGCTATTTTATCTTCCCTTTTTTTTTAATCTTTTATTTAATTATTTAATTTTCTTTTATCTTTTATTTAAATTATTATCTTATTTATCTCTTGTAAAATCTTTATTTAATTATTTTATTTTATCGTTTGGTAAAATCTTATTTATTTATTATTTAGTTTATCTCTTGTAAAAAAAAAAAATAATATTATTATTTATTATCTCTTGAAAAAATTTATTTATTATTTTAGTAAAAAAAATTATTATTTATTTATCGCTTGTAAAAATCTTTATTTTTTTATTTATTTCATTCTTGTAAAAATCTTTTATTTAATATCATTTATTAAAAATCTTTCATTTAATTATTATAAAAATCTTGTATTTAATCTCTATCATTTATCTATAATTATCTTTCATTTATCTACTCTCTCTATATAGAAATAATAGTTCTAATAATAAGTATGATATTAGTGATAATAATAATAATAAAACTAACAATAATGATAATGATGAATAATAATAATAACAATAACAACAATAATAATGATAATAACAATAACAATAACAACAATTACAAAACAATAACAATAATAATAACAATAACACCTTAACAATACAAAAAATCTGTACCAAAAAATGATACCAAAAAATGATACCAAAAAATGATACAAAAAATGATACCAAAAAATGATACAAAATGATACCAAAATGATACCAAAAAATGATACCAAAAAATGATACCAAAAAATGATACCAAAAAATGATACCAAAAAATGATACCAAAAATGATACAAAAATGATACAAAAATGATACCAAAAAAACCAAAAAATAAAAAATATACCAAAAAATGATACCAAAAAATGATAAAAATGATACAAAAAAATAGAATTCGTATTTTCGAAAACAACCTCGACTATCAAGATTCCTTAACCCTTCCCTTTCGCAAAACACTAGAATATTCTCCACGCTCAAACGACTAACGAGAGCCACTAACGAGGGCAAACAAGGTGCCAAAGAGAGGAAGAGGGGAAAGGGGGATGTTTGCTAAGTCGATATATATTTTTTTATATTTTTTATTTTTCATTTTTTATTTTTTTTTTTTTTTTTTCATATTTTTTTATTTTTTATTTTTCATTTTACATCATATTTATCGTCAATTCCTTCTTTTTTTATTCTGTGTCTCCTGTTTCACTTCTCTTTCTTTCTATTTTTTTTAATCATCACTTCCTCTATTTATTTTCTCTCTCCTCTCTCTTCTCTTCTTCTTTCTTTCTTTCTTTCTGTCTTTCATTCTCTTCATTACCCTCTCTTCTCCTTCACCATCTTTATTCTCTCTTCCTTCCTTTCGTTATTCGTTTCACCTCCCTCCCCTTCTTTCCCCTTCCCTTTCCAAGGTAAGGTTTTAAGGGGCAGGTTAAGGGAGGACAGGAAGGTTTAAGGGGATGGGGGAGGAGGGGGGAGGCAGGGTACACGATAGAAAGAAGGGATAGAATTAAGGATAATGAAAAAGGATAATTTAAAGTAAAGGAATAAAATTTAAGGTAAGGCATAAGTTTAAGGTAAAGGAAACAATAAGGGTTTAAGGTAAAGGATAAATTTTAAAAGTAAAAAGAGGCAATGGGTTTTAGGTAAGGATAAATTAAGGTAAAACTAAGGTTTAAGGTAAGGGTAAATTTAAGGTAAAGGAGGCAATAAGGGAGGTAAGGTAAAGGGTATAAGGTTTAAGGGGTAAATTTAAGGTAAAAGGAGCAAAGGTTTTAAGGTTTTAAGGTAAAAGGAGGCAATAAGGTTTAAGGTAAGGATAAATTTTAAGGAAAAATGCAATAATATTTTAAGATAAGATTAAATTTTAAGAAGAAATATAGACAGTAAGATTTAAAGGTAAAGGATAAATTTAAGAGAAATAGAGACAGCAAGGTTTAAGGTAAGGACAAAAGGGCAAGAGGAGAGGGTAAAAGGGGGGGGGGGGTAAAGACAGCACCGAGGTCACGTGACAGACAGACAGACGGGTAGACAGCGCGTGTCAGACAGACGCTCAGACACGTGGCGGGGAATGAACGAGTGAAATTTCTTACCCGACAAACAGCTGAGAGGAGAGATATATGTCTCTCGCACGTTCTCACCTCCCTCCCTCCCTCTCTTCTCTCTCTCTCCCTTCCTTTATCTCTCTCTCTTCTATACTTCTCTTCTTCTCTCTTCTCTCTCTCTAAATCTCCTCTCTCTCTCTCTCTCTCTCGCTCGCCGTTCTCTCACCTCTCCTCCCGCTCTCTCCCTTCCCTTCTCTCTCCCTTCTATACCTTTCGTCTCCTCTTCTCCTCTTCGCTCTTCTCTCTCACCTCTCTCTCTCCTCTCTCTCTCTCTCTCTCTCTCTCTCTCTCTCTCTCTCTCTCTCTCTCCCTCTCTCTCTTCTCTCTCCTTTCTCTCTCCTCCTCCCCTTCTTCCCTTCTCTCCTCTCCCTTCCCCTTCCCTTTCCCTCTCCTTCCTCTTCTCTCTCTTCTCCCTCTCCTTCTCTCTCCTTCCATTTCCTCTCTCTCCTCCCCTCTCACCCTCTCCTCTCACACCCCACCCCCACACCACACCCACCCCTCTCTCACCTGGCGGGGATGCGATGACTAGAGACAAGAGGAGGAGGGGGGGGAGGGAGGGGGGGGAGGGGGGGGATATGGGCGTGCGGCAGTCAGTGGGCGTGAAGGCTCTTTTGTTGTCCACGGGCCCAATATTACAACAGACACCGGCTGGGCGCGTCATCCAAAATTTAACTTGACGTTTATATTGTGTTAAAGGGAGGTTGGGCGTGAGGAGGGGGGGGGAGGGGATGGGGAGGGGGAGTAGGGGAGGGAGGATGGGATGGGGGGGGAGGAGGGGGTAGGGAGGGAAGGGGGGAGGGAGGAGGGTGGGAGGGTGGGATAGGGGAAGGGGGTGTGATGGGGAGGAGGGGGGATGGGGGGGGGGTAGTACAGGTGAGAATACACGGGAGGAAGGATAAAGATGGACGGAGGGAGAGAGAGATTAAAGAGGGGCGGAGATGGGAAGGGAGATAAGGAGATAGGGAGAGGGAGAGGGAAGAGAAAGGTAGGAAAGAGGGAGGAAGGGAGACAGAGAGAGAGAGGAGAGAGAAAGATAGAGATAGAAGAGAGAGAGAGAGAAAGAGGAGAAGAGAGAAAGATGCAAAGACAGATTTAGTAGAGAGAGAGAAAATGTAAAAAAAAAATACAGAGAGAGAGAGAGAACGGTAAATAAAGCACGAAGAGAAGGAAGGAAGAGAGGGAGAGGGGAGAGAGAAAAGAAAGATTTATCATCATCATCCCTCCCGCCTCTCTCCTCTTTTTTATCTAGCGTGACTTAGCTATTATTTGTTTGTATTTGCATATCATGTTCTTTGTGTTTTATCGATGGTTTGGAGTGAGAAGGAGAAGAGAGAGAGAGGGAGAGAGAGAGAGAGAGAGAGAGAGAGAGAGAGAGAGAGAGAGAGAGAGAGAGAGAGAGAGAGAGAGAGAGAGGAGAGAGAAGGAGAAGAGAAAGAAAGAGAGAGAGAGAGAGCGAAAAGAGAGAGGAGAGAAGAAAGAGAAAGCGAAGAGAAGGAGCGAGACGAGAGAGAGAGAAAGAAGAGAAGAGAGAAAGCAAGAGAAGAAGAGAGAGGCGAAAAGAAGAAAAAAGAGAGAGAAAAGGAGAGAGAAAGACAAAAGAGAAGCGAAATAAGAAAAAGACGAGAAAGAAAAGCGAGAAAAGCGAGAAAAGCGGTGGGAAGTGAGGGAAGGGAAGGGGAAGGAAGGGGAGGGAGGGGAGAAGGGGTGAAAGGGGAGAGGGAGATACCTAAGGAGGAGATAATGCAGTATGATGCTAAGAGACCTATTTATCACCGCTTTCCTGAGGGCTCCGAGTCTACACGGGCGCCAGGGGAATAGCACGCACATACGCACACACACGTACATGCACACACAGACATACAGTAAAGAAGAGAGAGAGGGAGAAGGAAGGAGGAGAGGGAGGGAGAGAGAGGGGAGGGAGGGAGAGGGAAGGGAGAGGGAGGAAGGGAAGAGAGGAGAGAGAAGAAACAGAGAGAAAAAGCGAAAGAATGAGAGAAAAACGAAAAAAAGACAGAGAGAAAACGAACGAAACACAGAAAGGAAGAGACAGAAGAGAGCAGAGAGAGCGAGACTCAGAGAGAGAGAGAGAGAGAGAGAGAGAGAGAGAGAGAGAGAGAGAAGAGAAGAGAGAGAGAGAGAGAGAGAGAGAGAGAGAGAGAGAGAGAGAGAGAAAGAGAGCGAAAGCGAGAATCAGAGAGAGAGAGAAAGAGAGCGAAAGCGAGAATCGGAGAGAGAGAGAGAAAGTGAGCGAAAGCGAGAATCAGAGAGAGAGAGAGAGAAAGAGAGCGAGAATCAGAAAGAATCAGAGAGAGAGAGAGAAAGAGAGCGAAAGCGAGAATCAGAGAGAGAGAGAGAGAAAGAGAGCGAAAGCGAGAATCAGAGAGAGAGAAGGAGAAGAAAGAGAGAGAGATAGAGAGAGAGAGAGAGAGAGGAAGGGGAAGGGGAGGAGGGGGGTAGGGGAGAGGGAAGCGGAGGGTCCCTAGCTAATGCAGGAGGGCGGAGAACCAAAATAAATCACTGGGGCCCATTGCCTTGACGCCCAGCACACCCTGGGGGAAGCGCCACAGATGGTCGACTGCCACCACTACCCACTATCTCTCCCTCACCTCCCCCCTCCCCCTCCCCGCCCCCCCCCCCTCCCCCTTCCCCGCCCCCCCCGTGACTCCTCTGCCACCTCTGCCACCTCTGCCACCAGACGTGTTTCTCCTGGTTTTCTGTAAGGTCTTCCTTGCTTCCTCCCTTGGTTGTGGACACGTTCTCGCCCTGGTTCTCTATAAGGTCCTCCCCTGCGATCTCCCTGGTTCTGAATATGCTCTCCCTGGCGGTATTTCTCCCTGTTTATATGGTCTTTTCTGCCTCCACCCTGCCATCACCCTGTCAATCTGGAACCACACGCCCCCTTGTCACACTCTCTGCCAACCTGCCATCACCCTGCCAACCTGGAACCACACGCTCACCCTGTCACTCTCCCTGCCACTGTTTTCCCCCTGCCACCTTTCCGTACACTCTCCCTGCTTTGTCTTGCCATGTCCCCTTCCAACACTGATTCCCTGGAGTCAGTATGGGGTGGATAGATAAATAGATAGATAGAGAGAGAGAGAGAGAGAGAGAGAGAGAGAGAGAGAGAGAGGAGAGAGAGAGAGAGAGAGAGAGAGAGAGAGAGAGAGAGAGAGAGAGAGAGAGAGAGAGAGAGAGAGAGAGAGAGAGAGAGAGAGAGAGAGAGAGAGAGAGAGAGAGAGAGAGAGAGAGAGAGAGAGAGAGAGAGAGAGAGAGAGAGAGAGAGAGAGAGAGAGAGAGAGAGAGAGAGAGAGAGAGAGAGAGAGAGAGAGAGAGAGAGAGAGAGAGAGAGAGAGAGAGAGAGAGAGAAGAGAGACTAAAAGAGAGAGAGAAATACACACCATCTTTTACACGTAAACCAAAATATACGTCATAACCAACCATCTATAAGAACTTTTGACAATCATTTTATCTCCTCTCTCAAAATAATCATTCCCAACACCATTTTATTTTCTCATCTCTGACACCATTACCAACACCGCCTCCCCCTCCTCCCCTCCCTCCCTGCCTCCTCCCGTCGCTTCTCACAAGACCACGCCCATCCGCTCATCTGCCTTATCTAGACCACGCCCCTCGGCCTTATCTAGACCACGCCCCCAACCAGGCGCTTCCTCCATGCATTATCAACTGTCATTATTGTTAACAGGCGGAGGTTATATGCAAATTGGAATAAATGCTTGGGTGGTTTGTCGGGTTAAAAGTTAGAGGGGAAATTTTTGAAGGGGGAGGGAGGGAGGGAAGGGAGGGAGAGGGAGAGGGGTGGGAGAGGGAGGGAAGGGAGGGAGGGATGGGAGGGAGAGGGAGGAGGGAGGGAGGGAGGGAGGGAGGGAGGGAGAGGGAGAGGTGGGGAGGGAGAGGGATGGGAGAGGGAGGGAGAGGGAGGGAGAGAGGGAGAGGGGGTGGGAGGAAGAGGGTTGGAAAGAGAGGGGGAGAGGGGAGGGAGGGGAGAGGGAGGGAGGGGGAGGGGAGGGGGAAGGGAGAGGGAGAGGAAAGGAGAGGAAGAGAACAAACGATGAAAGGAAGGAAGAAAGGAGAGGAGAGAAAAAAGGAAGGAAGGGAGAACAAGAGAGAGAGAGAGAAAGAAACAGAGAGAAAGAGAGAAAGAGAAAGAGAGAGAGAGAGAACAACCACAACCACACCTTACCCAACCATACATAAATAAACAACCCTTAACATACACCCACACAAAAAAACACAACCAACAAACAAACACATCATCCTACCACACCATCATCACCATACACACACCACCCCCACCCCCCCACCCCCCCACCCACCCTCCCACCCTCCCACCCCTCCCTCAAAAAAAAAAAAAAAAAAAAAAAAAAAAAAACTTTATCCCATTCGACACGGCTAATTGCACCCGAATACAGGGCCATCACAGGTCACATCGACTGTATTGTAAGTAACAGCTGTATCGCCAAATCGCCCCGTGATTTATCTTGTAAGTATAAATGGCCGATATTTGATAATAAAATTTTCTTTTTTTTTATGTATTTTTTATATATATGTTGTACGGCCGGTAATATATATATATATATTTTTATGTAAATTTTTATCTGGATAAATCATCTGGATAATAAATATTTTATTTATTTTATTGTGTATATAAGCTTCTTTATTTATATCTATCTATCGATCTTATCTATCTATC
>NW_020870599.1:509030-514030 GCF_003789085.1 Penaeus vannamei
AGGGAGGAAGGAAGGGAGGGAGGAAGGGAGGAGGGAAGGGAGGGACGGGTGGGGAGGAGGAGGGGAGGAGGAGGGAGGTGAGGGAGGAAGGGCCGGGGACGAGGAGAAGAGTTAGGAGAGGGAAAAGGGAGATGAGAGAGAAAGAGACCGGCCAGGGACGGGAGGGAGAGAGAGAGAGAGAGAGAGAGAGAGAGAGACGAGAAGAGAGAGAGAGAGAGAGAGAGACGAGAGGAGAATGAGAGAGAGACGAGAGAGAGAGAGATGAGATGAGAGAGAAGAGAGAGAGTGAGAATGAGGGAAATAACGCGCAAGAAAAAAAAAAAAAAAAAAAAAAAAAGAGGGGAAGCAGAGAAAAAAAAAAACGACAAGAAAGAGAAAGAAGGAAAAAGAAGGAGAAAAGAGATGGAAGAGAACGAAAAAAGCGAATGAAGGGCAAGAGAAGAATGACAGGGAGTGGAGGAAGACTGAGTGGTGGCAAAGGAGAGAAAAAAAAGAGAAAAAAAAAAGAAAAAAAAAAAGTGAGTGATGGAAGGAGAGATAGTTCTTGGAAAGAGAAATTCATATCTTAAGTAGTTGTGTTTCTGTTTTTTTTTTTCTATTTCTTTGGGATAGTTCTTTTTTTTTTGACTTTTTTTTATGTTTTATTTTATGTTTTTTTTTTCCCTTTTTTGGATAGTCTGAGTTTTTGTTTTTTTATGTTTTTATTTTGTTTGTTTTTCCTTTTTTGCGACAGTCGGAGTTTTCGTTTTTTTTTCTCATTTTTATTTTTATGTTTTTTTTCTATTTCTTGGGATAGTCTGACTTTTGTTTTTTTATGTTTTATTTTTATGTTTTTTTTTCTTTTTTTTGGGATAGTCTGACTTTTCGTTTTTTTATTTTTTATTTTTTTTTCTATTTCTTTGGGATAGTCTGACTTTTGTTTTTTTATGTTTTATTTTGTTTTTTTTTTACTTTTGGGATAGTTCTGAGTTTTTGTTTTTTCTCATTTTTTATTTTTATGTTTTTTTCTATTTTTCTTTTGGGATAGTCTGAGTTTTCGTTTTTCTATCTTTATGTTTTTTTTCTTCCATTCTTGGGTAGTCTGACTTTTGTTTTTTATGTTTTTATTTTATGTTTTTTTTTCTATTTCTTTGGATAGTCTGAGTTTTCGTTTTTTCTTTTTTATTTTATTGTTTTTTTTTTTTCTATTTCTTTGCGATAGTCTGAGTTTTCGTTTTTTTTTTTCTCATTTTTATTTATGTTTTTTTTTCTATTTCTTTGGGATAGTCTGACTTTTGTTTTTTTTTTATGTTTTATTTTATTTTTTTCTTTTTGCGACAGTCTGAGTTTTCGTTTTTTTTTCATTTTTATTTATGTTTTTTTTTTTTTCTATTTCTTTGCGATAGTCTGAGTTTTTCGTTTTTTTTTCATTTTTATTTTATGTTTTTTTCTATTTTCTTTGGGATAGTCTGACTTTTGTTTTTTTTTATGTTTTTTTTTTATGTTTTTTTTTTCCTTTTTTTGGGGTAGTCTGAGTTCGTTTTTTTATTTTTTATTTTATGTTTTTTTCTATTTCTTTGCGACAGTCTTTTTTTTTTTCTCATTTTTATTTTATGTTTTTTTTCTATTTTCTTTTGGATAGTCTGAGTTTTCGTTTTCTATCTTATGTTTTTTTCTTTCCATTTCTTTGGGATAGTCTGACTTTTTGTTTTTTTATGTTTTTATTTTATGTTTTTTTTTCTTTTTGGGATAGTCTGACTTTTGTTTTTTTTCATTTTTTATTTTATGTTTTTTTTCCTTTTTTTGGGAATAGTCTGACTTTTGTTTTTTATGTTTTATTTTATGTTTTTTTTTCCCTTTTTTTGGTGGGTAGTCTGAGTTTTTGTTTTTTTATGTTTTATTTTATGTTTTTTTTCCTTTTTTTGGGATAGTCTGAGTTTTCGTTTTTTTTCTTTTTTATTTTTATGTTTTTTTTTCTATTTCTTTGCGATAGTCTGAGTTTTCGTTTTTTTTTCTCTTTTTTTCTTTTATGTTTTTTTTCTATTTCTTTTGGGATAGTCTGAGTTTTCGTTTTCTATCTTATGTTTTTTTTTTTCCATTTCTCTGGGATAGTTTTTTTCGTTTTTTTTATCTCTCATTTTTTTGAGGGGTGTCTCTTTTATTTATTTTTCTTTAATGTAACTTTATTTTTCTTCCATTTAGATTTTTTTTTCTAATTCCACCTCGACTGTTTCGTTGCGTTTCACTTTTTTCTTCTTTCTTAATTTTTTTTTTTAAATGCGAATGAGGAGGTAGAGAATAAACGGCGATGATAAAGAATAACAATAAAATAATAAGCGAAAAAACAGACCGAAGAAGAAACAGAAAAACAAAAAAAAACGACGAAAATAATATCACACGTTCCCTTAAATTAAAAATCTGACAAATGATAAATAATAAAATACTACAATAACCATTTCAATTGTTATAACAACCAAACAGCACGACCAATGTATAACCAACACACACACTGCAAATACAATCATACAATAAACATAAATAAATGTATAATCAACACACACACTGCAAATACAATCATACAATAAATATAAATACAATTAACTTTTCCTCTCAATAAACCGAACATAATTCCTGGCATTCTTAAATCTTAATTTTACAAGACATTTTTTAAATAATTTCAAACTTCAATCTTAATTATACAAGACAACATTTTTCATTTTCTTTAATCATTTAAAATTTCTTTTCTCTATCATTCTTATCGGCCGGTTTGCTAAAATTTTGCAAAACCCGACCCAATAAATAGTTATTATACGGTACATCCATATACACAAAAATAAACGTATATCTATCAGTCTAGATGTACCTTTACCGGACAGATAAGATAGATAAAAATGCATATCTATCAGAAAGGACAGAACAAATATGCATTTTATTCCTGGGTATATATACTTTCCGGAGAATATTCTCAGAAAGACAGACAAATATTGCATTTATTTCCTGGGTGTATATATACCTGTCCGGATGTGTGAATATTCATGGGTAGAAAGACAGACAAATATGCATTTATTCCTGGGTATATATACTTGTCCGGATGTGTGAATATTCATTGGGTAGAAAGACAGACAAATAGCCATTTATTCCTGGGTATATATACCTGTCCGGATGTGTGAATATTTATCGGCCTCGCGTAATCTTAACAAACCGGCCGTATATTTAGGGATCAATATTTCGCTAGCTAAATGAAAGATAAATACCCATAGGCCTACAAAAAAAGCCTAGCGACGTGGAATGTGGGTTTTTTCTCCCTAGACTTCGTCAAAATCAACTACAAAAGGACATTTTAAAGTATATTGATATGATAATATGTATTTTCAATCACCATAAGTATGTTATACACCCGAGGCGAAAAATAAACCAATAACACGAAAGATGTAAATATCGAAGAAATATAGCAACCTGAAAAAAGAAAAAAAATACATAAAAAAAAACAATAAATTTATACATACACACGAACGCATACACCCACTCACACCCACATATATAAATATGTGTGTGTGTGGTTGTTGTGTGGCGTGTGCGTGTGCGTGTGCGTGTGCGTGTGTGTGTGTGTGTGTGTGCGTGTGCGTGTGTGCTGCGTTGCGTGCGTGTGTGTGTGTGTTGTTGTGTGTGTGGTGTGTGTGTGTGTGCGTGTGTGTGTGTGTGTGTGTGTGTGTGTGTGTGTGTGTGTGTGGTGTGTGTGTGTGTGTGTGTGTGGTGTGTGTGTGTGTGTGTGTGTGTGTGTGTGTGTGTGTATGCGCGCTGTGTGTGTGTACAATGAATATTCGCTAAAAAAAAAAAAAAAAAAAAAAAAAAAAAAAATCAACCACAAAATTCGAACCATGCTCCAGTCTCTCTAGATTTGCAACATTTCCTTCCATGATAAAAAAAATATTATATAATAATAAACCCCAAAATGATTTATATTCCCTCAACGTGTCTGCAGTCCCAGCCCACCTGTCACTCTCCCGGACAAATAAGTCAACGCAAACACTCGAAAACCACTCCACAAGAAAGAAAAAATGGAAAGGAGGAGGAAGAAAAAAAGAAAAAGAGAGAGAGAGAGAAAAAGAAATTCTTTTATAGCAGGAATATATATATTATATTATAATATATATATATATAATATATATATATATATATATATATAATATATAATATATATATATATATATATATATATATATAGAGGAGAGAGAGAGAGAGAGAGAGAGAGAGAGAGGAGAGAGAGAAGAGAGTTCGTCTGTTTATTGTGTTTTATCTATGTTCCCCCTTTTCTCTTTTTATCTTTCTAGCTTTATTCACGACTCTGTTTCATTCCCTTTTTCAGTTTATCAATTCCATTTACCTTAATGTTTATCTAACTATCTATCTATCTACATAAATATGTCTATCTATCTATCTATCTATCAAATAAATTATGTTATATTCTATCTATCTATCTATCTATCTATCTACATAAAATATGCATCTATTCTAATCTATCTATCTACATAAATATGTCTATTTATCTATCTATCTACATACTATGTCTATCTATCTAATCTATCTATCAACATAAATATGTGTCTAATCTATCTAACATACATATGTTCTATCTATCTCATCTATCTTCATCAACATAATATGTTCTATCTATCTATCTACTCTAATCTATCTATCTACATAAAATATGTCTATCCTATCTATCTATCTACATAATACTGTCTATATTATCTATCTATCTACATATAAATATGTCTATTTATCTATCTATTTATAAATATGTCTATTATCACTATCTATCTATCAACATAAATATGTTATCTATCTAATCTATCTATCTTCTATCTACATAAATATGTCTATCTATCTATCTATCTACTAATATGTCTATTTATTCTATCTATCTACATAAATATGTTCTATCTATCTATCTATCTACTATCTACAAAATATGGTTTATCTATCTATCTATCTTCTTACATAAATATGTCTATCTATCT
>NW_020870599.1:516530-519892 GCF_003789085.1 Penaeus vannamei
GGAGGGAAGGGGGGAAGAGAGGAAAGGGATAGGATGGAGGGAAAGGGGGAAGAAGAAAGACGAAGGGAGGGGAGGGAGGAAGGAAGGGAGCGGAGGGGAGGGGAGGGGAGGGGAGGGGAGGGGGGAGAGGAGGGAGGGAAGGGGCGAGGAAGAAAAGCGGAGGGAGAGGAGAGGAGGGGGAAGGGGGAAGAGGGAGGGAGGGTGAAGAAAGAATGGACGAAGGGGAAATGGAAAGGAAGGGACAGGAGGGGAGAGAGAATGGAGGAGGGAAGGGGGAAGAGAGGAAAGGGAGAGGATGGAGGGAAAGGGGGAAAGAGAAAGACGAAGGGAGGGAGGGAGGAAGGAAGGGAGGGGAGGGAGGAAGGAAGGGAGGGGAGGGGAGGGGAGGGAGGGGAGGGGGGAGGGGGAGAGGAGGGAGGAAGGGCGAGGAAGAAAAGCGGAGGGAGAGGAGAGGAGGGAGGGAAAGGGAAGAAGGGAGGGAGGGGTGAAGAAAGAATGGACGAAGGGGAAATGGAAGGAAGGGACAGGAGGGGAGAGAGAATGGAGGAACAGGGAGGTAAGGAGAAGGGGAGGAATGGAGGAAAAAGACAGAAGGAGAGAGAAGAAAGAGGGATGAGAATGAGTAGAAAACAAAAGGAGATGAAGGCAGGGAAGGGAGGGAAAAGGAGGGAAAAGGAGGGAAGAGGAGGGAATGGAGGAAGGGGCGAAGAAAGAAAAGAAGGAAAAAGAAGAATGAAGGAAAAAAAGAGAAGAGAAGAGAACGAAGCCCAACGAGAAAATACAACGCAGTTTTTAGTCATACACAAGAACATTTTTTTTCTTTTAATACATCTTTTACAACAAAAAGAGTACACCCCAATAAGCATAAGAGACGAAAGAACAGGCCAGACAAATAAAGAAAATATACAAAAATAGGCCTATGAGGAACGTTCAAATAAACAAAATATACCAAAAAATAGGCCTATGGGAAACGTTCAAATATAGAAAACATACCAAAAAATAGGCCTATCAGAAAACGTTCAAATAAAATATACAAAAAATAGGCTATGAAAAAACGTTCAAATAAACAAAATATGCCAAAAATAGGCCTATCAGAAACGTTCAAATAAAATATACAAAAATAGGCCTATGAGAAACGTTCAAATAAACATAATATACAAAATATAGGCCTATGAGGAACGTTCAAATATACAAAATATAGGCCTATGAGAAACGTTCAAATAAACAAAATATACCAAATATAGGCCTATGACAAACCTTCAAATAAACAAAATATACAAAAAATAGGCCGAAAAACGTAAAAAAAACAAAATATACCAAAAATATAGGCCTATGACAAACGTTCAAACTTACCACAAGACACAAAATGCAACCCAGCAATGACAAACGTTCAAACTTACCATAAGCAACCTATTTACTCACGAGTCAGAGTCACAGCGCAAGTATGCAATGCCAATCATCATCATCATTACTCTTTATTCATCTTCTTGCATGCAATCCTTACCGAAGATGCAATAAGAAACGATCTGAACAGCCAAGGAACCATACCTGCAACAAACAAACAAACAAACACATTAGTAAGTGAATGAGAAATCAATTATACGAATAAAAATAATGAAATAAAAATAGCAATCGATACAATATTCTCACGTAAATACTACGTGTAAATAAAATTCAAATTTACCATATTTTTCACATTACTAAATAAACACAAAAGGAAAATAACGATATTAAGAACAATAACTTAAATACAATAATAATAAATAGTAACAGGAGATAATAGTAATATCAATAATGATAATGATAATGGCAATGATAATGACGATGATAATGATGATGATGAAGACTATGATGGCATGATAAAGATGAAGATAATGATAATGACAATAATAATGAAAATGAGGGTGCTGATAATAATAATAATAATAATAATAATAATAATAATAATATTGATAATGGTAATGATAAATGATAATGATAAAGATAATATATAATAATAATAATAATAATACAATAGAGTTGATGAAAATACAACAACAACAATGCGAAAGATAAATAAAAAACAACAATAATAAATACAAGTTCACAAAGGAAATCAGCTTGGCAGAGATACCCAAATAAATACTTCTGATGGATATGCACCATGATACCATCTCCCCCCCCCCCCCACCCACCCCGTCTGTGACAAACAACACCCACCACCCCACCCACCCCACCCCATACGTCACCCACCCCTCCTCCACGCCCTTCAGACACGCTCCACGCCCGCAATCCCGTCCATACTCGTCATATGTCTCTCAGTCCGACTGCACGCCCCTTAAACACACCCACGCCCACACGCCCCTCCATATCCACGCCCATATACCCCTCCATACCCACGCCACACACACACCCCTCACACACACACACACCCCTCCCACACGCCCCCCCCCCCCCAATACCCACTTCACGCCCCTACGCCACGCCAATCCCCACCCCCACCCCCACCCCTCAAGGTACACCCACCCACTCCACCCACCCGAACCTTCTTCACCGTCGACGCCCACGCCCGTCCCGCCCGCCCATGTATATAAGCGACGGTGAGCGATAGCCATTAAAAAGAAAGAAAAAAAAAAGATTAAGAAGAAGAAGACGAAGATGATGATGAAGAAGAAGAAGAAGGAAGAAGGAGAAGAAGATGAAGGAAGACGGAGAAGATGAAGAAGGAAGAAGGAGATGATGATGATGAAGAAGGAAGAAGAAGAAGAGAAAGAAGAAGAAGAAGAAGAAGAAGAAGAAGAAGACGACGAAGATGATGAAGAAGACGAAGAAGAAGAAGAAAGAAGAAGAGACGAAGAAAGAAGATAAATGAAGAAGAAGAAGAAGACGACGACGAAGAAGAAGAAAAGAAAAAAAAAAAGAAAAAAAAAGTCTGCTGTGCAACAACGATGCAACATGAATTCGGTTTATCTAAGAGATTTATGTGGAATCATTTGTAAACTGCAACGACGGAAATAATCATCTGCTATATTAGACGCTAGATTGCAGCGACGCTTCGACTGCTATCAATAAACACCGCCATTTTTGCACTGGCAGAGGCAATATTTCTCTGCAATAATGGATGGATGCGGAATCTCGTATTGCTTATAAGGCAGTCAGCGGACTTGCCAAACATGTGCAACTGACTTCCTCTGACTTTGTAATTTTTTCTGTTTTTTTCTGTGTTTTTACTGTTTTTTTTTTTTTTTTTTTTCTCTGCCTCTCCTATGTCTTCATTTCTGTCTACCCTGTCTGTCTGTCTCTCTCTCTCTCTCTCTTTCCCTCTCCCTCTCTCTTCCCCTCTTCATCTCACACACACACACACACACACACAACACACACAC
>NW_020870599.1:533635-536135 GCF_003789085.1 Penaeus vannamei
TTTTTGGATCTTGCAGGGAGGCGCGGCAGACTTGTCCTGGTTTAGTTGTGTCGCGGCGTTTTCAGAAAGGGACACACACGGGGCGCAATGAACAAAGAAAAGAAGAAGAAAAGGCCTTGCTTCGTGGCGGCCACATCTAAATGCAAATGCCGAGGTCTCTCCCGGCGGCTGATAAACGGACTAGAATTTGTTCGTCAGAATTGAGCCTTTACCCGAGAGTCGTTTCCGGCCTGAGGATCGACCGTGAGAGAGAGAGAGAGAGAGAGAGAGAGAGAGAGAGAGAGAGAGAGAGGAGAGAGAGAGAGAGAGAGAGAGAGAGAGAGAGAGAGAGAGAGAGTGAGTGAGTGTGTGTGTGTGTGTGTGTGTGTGTGTGTGTGTGTGTGTGTGTGTGTGTGTGTGTGTGTGTGTGTGTGTGTGTGTGTGTGTGTGTGTGTGTGTGTGTGTGTGTGTGTGTGTTCGTGTTTTTCTATGTATGCTTGTACGCTCGCGAATGCGTGCGCATGCGTGCGTATTTATATGTACATGTATTAGTATATAATTCATCCCTTCCATTTCATATTCGGGTAAAAGCAGAATCCTGCATAAAAAAGAATGTTACTAATGAGGCGACTGAAAGATAAACATAATCACCATCTGGTCGGTTGCTTGCGTGCTTCAGGACACACCTAAGGAAGCGCACCCGCACACACGCACAAGCGATATCATCATACACCCGACATGACGTCAGCCTCCTACGTCATCGCGGCGGGAGATCGCAGTATCGACAAGAGAAGCTATTGTGGGTTTTAGAAGAGGGGGGAGGGGGGGGGCAGTCAAAGCGAAATGGAAAATAAAATGTGTAAAATATTGGATACCAGGGATATAAATTCGAGGGGAAAAGAAACGAGACAGAGAAAGGAAAAATGTAAAATATGGAAATCCACATAAAATGATTTTTGAAAACTGGAACCTTTAACTAAAAAAAAAAAAATCATAGTGTAAATAAATAGTACTATTATTATCTTCAATATTAGTTATATTGACATCATCGGTACCATAACTATCCACAATATCATTGTCTTTATTACTATTATCATTATTATCCTCATCACATTCATTATTATTACTATTATCATCATCGTTTCTATTATCATTACCGTTTATACCTATTATTATATATTATCCTTGTTATTACTATCATTATGGTTATCACCATCATTATCTTTATTATCTTTTCTATCATTATTATCATTATCATACTTACTAGCATAACTAATATCATTAGGATTATTGTAATAATTATTGTAATAATATCTTTATTATCAATATCAGTGCTATTAATATGATTATCATTTTCATTATTATTACTACTACTACTATTATCAGTATCACTATCACTACTATTATCATCATCATCACGATTGACATTAGTATCGTTACTATTAATGTGATTATGATTATAATTATCTCATTTCTATTAGTAGTATCATTATTATTTTGATGATTATCATTATTGTCACTGCTGCTATTACCATCATTACTATAAGCATGATTCTATAGAATGTATTCATATAATTTCTTATCAATGTTAGTATTATATTTTTCACTATGATCAATCTTAATATCATTAGCACTATTTTGATCATTATCTTTGTATCAGCTTTATTATAATTAATTTTGTCATCATTTACTATTTTAATCTTTATCACTATTATTATCATTAGTAGCATTATCATCATCATCATTATTCTTGTCATTGTTAATATTATCTTATTTTCATGATTATTATCATTGTTATTATCATGATCATTAGTAATAGCAGGAGTAGCAATGGTAGTATTAGTATTAGTAGTAGGAATAATAATGCGGTTTTCATTGTCATCATTATTATCATTATTATTATAATCCTCATTCTGATTATTTTCACTGCTATCATTATCATCATTATAACTATCATTATCATTGCTATCATCATTATGATTCTCTTTATCTTTTTTATCTTTATCATTATCAATCATGATTAACATCATCACAGCATTTACTTTGCTTAGAATATAGGCCTGGCACTCTAGGCTTTACATCCTAGAGCAGAAGTTACATTCAGCGACCTTAATTGTTTAGGCCTTTTCTGATAAGCTTTGCAATCCAGACCAATGTTTCTTTCTGTAAATGCTAAATGGTCTTATACATAATTCCCAGGACTCCTACTGCAATTGGCATTACGCCAATACACCTACTTGCTGCTGATCCTGTTCTTGCTGTTGCTATGATGATGGCCAGCATCACTGCAATCACAGTCTTTATTGTTAACTACTATAACCATTTCGATTATAAGAAAGGTTTGTAAGAACATAATAAAATTACTAAAAAGGAGGAGAAACAAAAAACATGAAGCGCACACCTAAAATACACAGAAAAAAATAGACCATAGCAGCAGGGAAGGCAGGAAAGGACCGAAAACGAGTGGTTCGGAAATCCAAAAACAGCGTTGCCAGCAGACAGATCACAGGCGCAACCGGCC
>NW_020870599.1:541135-546135 GCF_003789085.1 Penaeus vannamei
TCTCTCTCTTTCTTTTTTTTTTTTACTTCTCCCTCTCCTCCTCCCCCTTCTCCCTCTTCTCTCTCTCCCTTTCCCTCCTTTTCTCTTTAATTCACATGTTCACTCTCCCTTTACCTCACCTTCACCGTTTCCATCTTCATCTCCCTCCTTTTTCCGCTTTCTTATTTTCCTTCTACCTCTCCTCTCATTTTTCTTTTCTTCCTGCCTGCATTCCTACGTTCATTTCATCCCTTGCGTACTCGCTCTCACGTACACAATCACACACACACACACACACACACACACACACACACACTGAAGCAAATCCCTCGCAGTGCCACTCATGCACACCGACACAAACCTGGACGGGCCCAGGTGTATGTCGTAGGTGTATCTACGTATGATCGCTGCGTCTAATTCTCCCGGTGTGTTATAACGAAACTCAAACTCTGCTTTCTTTTTTAACTTTGAAATTTTAGCCTCGTCAACGTCATCGACGTGTCTCTTGGAATACGTTTTGAAAAGCCACACGAAGAGTTTTCTCTGATAATGATATTCAGTGACAGTAACTCTAACTAAATAATTAAAATACTCACAGCTGAGGGAAGAACGAGACGAGGGACTCACCTGCAATAGAGAAGAGAAAAAAAATATTAATAATGATTATGAAAACATAATGATAATTTAACAGGAAACTGACCATTGCCCGAAACACGGAAAACATGGCTCATCCACGTAAAACATGGCTCCTGGAAATCTCTTCGTGAACTGTTAATTGAATGGAGAGGGGGGAGGGAGGGAAAGCGCTGAGAGAGAGAGAGGAGGAGAGAGGCATGAGAGAGATAGAGAGAAGAGAGAGAGAGGGAGATGAGAGGAGAGAAGAGAGAGAGAGAGAGAGAGAAGAGAGAGAAAGAGAGAAGATGAGAGAGAGGAGAGAGAGAGAGAGAGAGAGAGAGAAGAGAGAGAAGAGAGAGAGAGAGAGAGAGAGAGAGAGAGAGAGAGAAGAGAGAGAGAGAGAGAGAGAGAGAGAGAGAGAGAGAGAGAGAGAGAGAGAGAGAGAGAGAGAGAGAGAGAGAGAGAGAGAGAGAGAGAGAGAGAGAGAGAGAGAGAGAGAGAGACTGAGACTGAGACTGAGACTGAGACTGAGACTGAGGGAGAGGGAGAGGGAGAGGGAGAGCGAGAGGAAGAGGCAAAGAGTGAGGGGGAGGGAGAGAGCGTTGACAAATCATCGCACATCATCAAAAACTAAGCTAAACAAAATGCAAAATACAAATATGGCACCCTTTCCCAAAAGTCATAAAAAGCGACTAATCACACGCCAAACCCCCTGCTTAATCAAATATTTCTTCTTGGTTAACGAAACACGCAAGGAAACTGCCCAACACTACCAGAAGACGATGGCTTGGTACATGACTAAATCTTCAAGTGCGCTACACCAGTCGGTGAGCATGCAAGACCGCTGCCCTATAACACGCACAGGTTATCCAACATAACATGCTGGTAAGTACAACGAGCACAACAGGTCTTGCGCAGATCAAACCACGACTTGATACATTTAAGTCAAGTATCACTGAATGAAAACAAAGAGCTAACAAAAATTTCCTCATAAAATATGAGATTACAAGAAATTCAAGCTTAATATTAATAAATCATTGATTGACAGGGAAATAAAATCAACGAAAATTGGAATGCTTTAATTTTTTTCTCCCGAACACCCCAACCAGCGAACCATTCAGTGAGTTATACAATAGCAAGAAAAATATCCCAAAGCCAGCTCATACAATACCCTTCCCCTCCCTTCGCTCTTCTCCAATCCCTGAAGGGAAGAAGTAAATGGAGACACAAGGAAGAAAATTTTAAAAATCGACCCAATTACATCCAAGCAAAACCGAAACAAACTCCGATGCCGATTTCCCTATTGCTGCGCACCCTGGAACACTTGCCCCCCCCTCACCCCACCCCCCACATCAATTTCCTTATCACTCCTCCATCTCTAACCCCCTCCCTCCCTCCCAAAACCTGTCATTATAAAATGTGAATGGCGGGCGTTTACAGCACCAAAACAATTGTCTGTTTCGAGCGCACTCAATTGGACAAACATTACTTCCGGCAACTGGCATGGGGCCTTTTTTTCATTTGTACTGCATGCGAGAGAGGTTAGGAGAGGGAGAGAGGGAGAGAGAGAGGGAGGGAGGAGGAGAGAGGGAGGGAGGAGGAGGAGGGAGGAGGGAGAGGAGGAGAGGGAGGGAGGAGGGAGAGGGACAGAGAGAGAGAGAGAGAGAAAGGGGGTAGAGAAAGTGACAGCGGGAGAGGCAGTGGAAGAGAGTAAGGATAGGGATAGAGCAACACTGGGGGAAAAGGAAGGGAAATAGGATGAGGCTAAAAAATCAAGAACACGAGAAAGCGCGATCAAACCTTTTCCGCTCAAGCGAAAGGAGCAATGTCAAAATCCCTCCAGAAAGTGAAAGGCGAGACTCCCAGTGAAGAGACAAACTGAAAAGCCAACAGAAGAAACGCAAGAGCAAGTAGACCATGACAAAAGATCATGGATATCCATGGCATAACCTGAGTCCGGGTTCCAAGAAGGAGCAAATGGAGAGGAAGAAAACACAGAATAGTAGAAGACGAAGGAGACGATAAACAACAAGAAAAAACTAATGACCCACACCAACAGGCCGCAGTTTCCTGTGCCAGGTTCCTCCGTCGCCCCTGCCTCCCGGGATCCGGCGGCGCCCCTGAGGGCACGGCCCTCTCTCTGCCCCTTCGGATAGCCATCGGACGAACCGCGATCTCGCCCGCTGACCACGCGTGCAGCGGCAGACGACGGCGCGGCCCCTCGCCTCTACGGCTTCCACGTGTTCGCTACGCTTCGCTCGGCAGCGCCCACGCTCGGCTTCGGCCTCGCCGTCTGGTCGCTCCGACTTGCCTTCCTGTTTCGCTCGCTGATTCCCTTTCTTTCTTGTCGACTGATTTGATCTTTGCCTTTACTCTTTTCTACAAGGCTTTTCATTAAAACTTTCTTTCTTTCTTTCTTTCTCTCTCTCTCTCTCTCTCTCTCTCTCTCCCCCTCCGCCTCCACAAATCTTTCGCCCTTTCCTCCATCCCCTCCGTAACCTGTCCTCCCATTCCTCCCCTTCCATCCTGTGCCCCCCCTCCCCCTCCATCCCTCCGACCTGCCCCCCGCTCCTCGCCCTCGCATCTCCTTCAATACCTGGCAGCGAGGACGTGCGAGACAGATGCTTTTCCTCGCCCGTTGCCATTATGCAAATTGTTCCAGAAGAATCTGCATACTCGACTCAACACTTCGTCTGTTCATCGCTGCTTTTTTTTTTTTTTTTTTTTTTTTTTTTTTTTTTACTTTCTTTCTTAAGTGTGAAAAATGACATGATCGTAACGGAACACGCGAGAGGCAGCGAATGCAAGAACGCCAAGGACGACTTAAACAAGATCTTGACAGCGGAAGAGGAGGAACAAGTGCAAGCATAACGAAGAGGTGAAACGGGCGACAAAGTAACGAGCAGAAGAGGTGGAAGTATAAAGAGGAAGAGGTAGAAGAGCCGAAGAAGAGAGAGGAGATATGGAAGGACAACGAGGAGGAGGCAGAGGAGGTGGGAGGAGGACGAGTCGGCAGAACAGACGGAAAAGGATGATGATCATGAGAGAATTTGAAGGAGGAGGTGGAAACTCGATGAAAGAAGAAAAAAAGAGTAACAGAAACATAATAGAAGAAAGAAAAAAACAAAAAGGATAAGAAAATGAGATAAACAGGAAACAAAATAAACAAAAAGATAATTATACAGGTTATGGAAAAACACGTAAAGAACCAGGAAAATACGGAGACATAAGGGAAGGGAATTTAGAGTAAAAATAAGAAAGGGGAGATGGATCTATACCAAACAGTATAATGTAAAGCCATATAGATAAGGAACGGTAGATGAAAAATATGGCGAAAAGCAAAGGAAGATTGCGAAGAAAAAATGATGGCGCTGAAGAATAGCCCACCCTATAGACAAGTCAAGGAAAAGACAAAGATGACGAAGAAAAAGAAGGGAAGCACCAAGAATATGTGGAAATAACATGGTCGACAATAATGACGAGAAGCGCCCGACCAGGCGAAGGCGAACGGCGCCACCCCTGGATCACCTCCAAGGGTCGCGTCCCGACAGGAATGTCCCCGACGACGGCTGTCCCGAAGGCACGCCCGCACGCCCGCACGCCCGCTTGGCCGCGCACGCTCACGGGTTGCCTTCGTAGTAGTTGTGGCAGGAATAGTTGCTGTACTAATACACAGTCCAGCTTGTTGTTGCTAGTTCTACTGTTGCCATTTTGCCTTCATCGCCTTGATGGCTGTCACTATCATCATCCATATCAATAAAACTCACCATCATCGTTATTAGTTTTAATATGCTTATCGCCATCACTGCGCCAATCAGTGGGCGGGCTGCCCGCCCCTTCGTTGCTCTGCTGCCCCGGCGCCCAGCGGCAGGATGCGCCCTCTGCCCCGGCCGCCTCGCCCGCGCGCCTGCTTCACTCCGCTCTCGGGAACCCCGGCGCCCATTCCGGCCTCTGCCCTCGACCATCTTCTCGTCCTTTTCAGTCTTTTCATTTCCGCTTTCTACTCATTTTCCTTCTTTCTTATTTATCCTCTTCTTTTTCTTCTCTCTTTATCTTCCTACCCTTCCTCCCTTTCCTCCTCATCTTCCCTTTCTCCTCTTCTATTACCCCTACTCCCTTTCTTCTTCATCTGTCTCCCTCGCTTCATCTGGCCCACTCTTTTTTTCTTTTTTTATTTCTTTTTCGTTCTCCTTTTCTTCCCATGCCACCGCTTCAGCTTCCTTTTTCTTCGTTTTTTCTCCCATACACTTACTTGTGTACGCATTGCTTCTCCCCAGTACATCTCAGTCTTCCCAATCTCGTTACCTCAGGGTCCACATTCCTTCCCTTGTGAATGGCAAATTGAGCCTTATGTCACACCAGTCAGATGCCACGTCATGAAAAGGAATACATACACGGCAAGTAGA
>NW_020870599.1:561135-574762 GCF_003789085.1 Penaeus vannamei
ATATACACGTGCGCACGCACCCACCCACCCACCACAACACACAACACACACACACACACACACACACACACACATACACACACACACACACACACACACACACACAAATGTATGGTAGAAAAAAACCCAATGCACAAACTCCATTTATTGAAAATAAATCTGTACATTGTGGGTTTTTCTACCATAGTATCAAAACGAGTAGTGTTTTTCCATCACTACACACGCACACACACACATAATATATGTATGCGTGGCGTCCTGTGCGCTTGGATCGCAGATTGTTATGTGTTTGTGCTGGTGGTCGTGTGTGTTGTGTATGCTGTGTGTGTGCTTGTATCGGTGTATGACTGTGTGGGTGTGTCGATGATGTGTGTGTATGCGGTGTGTGTGAAGTCTCGCTTGTGTGTGTGTTGCTGTTGTCTGTGTAGCGTCTGTGCCTGCTACTTGTTGTGTCGTGCTATGCGTGTGATGTCGGCTGTGTGCTTGTCGTGTGCGTGATTGTGGTTGTGTTTGTGAGCGTCTGCACCTACTCCCTGTGGTGCTGCTGTTCGTGCATGGCTGCGACTGCCTACCAAACTGTGAACCCTCGGTGTGTCTGCGTATCGTGTGCTTGTGTGTTGAATGTAGTGACTGTGTGTGTGTTATGTGTGTGTGTGAGCCGGTGTGTGTGTGTATGCTCATTGTTGGTGTGTGTTCGTTGGTGTTGTTGTGTGTGTGTGCTGTGTGTGGTGTATGTGTGGTGTGTGTATGTGTGTGTGTGTGTGTGTGTGTGGTGTGTGTGTGTGTGTCCGTGTGTGTGTGTGTGTGTGTGCTGGTTGCATGATCGTGTGGGTTGGTTGTGTGCGTTCTTGTGTGTGGTGTGTGTGTGTGTGTGTGTGTGTGTGTGTGTGTGTGTGATGTGTGTGTGCGTGATAGATGGATAGGCTGATAGATACAGATGTTATACATATTATACATAATATATGCATAACATATACCGTGTTGTGTGTGTGAGTGTGTCTGTGAGAGAGACAGAGAGAGGGGGTTGCCGTGTGTATGTGAAAAGAGGGAAGGAAGTATGGAAAGGGGAAGGAGGAGAGAGGAGAGATGGAGATGGAAGTATGGACTAGTGGGGATACGGAGAAGAAAGGAAGAAAAGAAGGGAGGGGATGAGAGAGTGAGAGAGAGAGAGACAGAGAAGATCGGGAGCGAGGAGAGAGAAGGCCACGTTCGCAAACAGACGATAGACTGATGATCAAACAAACACACGCTAAACAAACCACTAGTTCGAGAGAAAGCTCCTACGCCTGGAATAGCTCTGGAGGAGGGCGCGGGAGGCGAGCGCGGGCGGAAGCCGTTCGTCCCGGCGCCGAGCATCTGTATCCTCCCAACATTACCGCTAACGGGAACTGCAACCTACTTACGGTGTCCTCGACACAAGACCCAAGAGGAGATTTTCCCGGAGGCAGCACCCTTTACTCCCTCTCTTCTTTAGTAACGGATGGCATGCAGTATCGGGTGTTGCAAAACGTCAAAGTAACGTTTAGGTCGCCGCGAGCCAGTCACCAAGTCGTATCCCTGAGTCACCCAAATGCCGCTCGTCGTGGATCCCGCGGGCTGTCAGCCTTGGATTACCAGGATGCCATCCCGGAGTGACGAGATGTGCTGGAGGTCACCGCTGCGGCCTGAGGAGCTTCAGTCTAGGGCTTCCGTCTGAACTCAGCAAGTGAGATTTCGTGAGAGGCACACTCTAAGCCGTTAAGCCCGCTTGCGGGAACAGGCTGAGAGCCAGAATTTGCCCTTTAATCATTTTTGTAATACAATGAATAGGGTACTGCCTTTAGTAATAATACAAACAATACTGACATTATTGTCATTATCAACAACTTTAATAATGTCGATGGATGTCAATGGCAAAATGATAATAAATAACAGCAATGGGGTGATGATGATGATGGTGATGTATGATGATGATGGAGATGTGTGGTGTGGTGGTGGTGATGATGGTGAAGAGATGACCGATGGTTAATAATCTTGATGGTGATGATGATGATGCGGAGGTGCATTGATAATGTGGTGAATTGTAGTGATGATTGGTGTGAGGATGATGAGAAAAGCAGTGAAGAAGAAAGAGTAGGAGAGTCCACTCCAAAAGTCTGTCGATAGCAGGTCTCTTTTCTAAAATCAATACACATTTGTTAGATCTATCAAATGCAGAATTTACATTATGGTGAAACAGTATGAGTATTGAAGATAATAATGTCTTTAAACTGTGACACTAATAACGCATTGCTATTAACAGGGCGCTGAGGACCGGAGCCACGCCCCTGGCCCCGGGCGACCCGGCCAGACGTTTGCTTCAGTTCGTCTGTAATCTGATCACGGTGACGCCAAGAAGCGGCCTGTTCGTCGTCGGACGCCAACGGGTTGAGCGGTTCGGCCTCAAGGGAGCCTCGCTCTCTCGGCGGACCATGCGACGACAATGAAAGGGGATGCTCGGGCGTCGACTCCGACGCCGTTCTGGCGCCAGCGTCGGCACTTGGGGCCCCTCCGCCGCCCGGCTCGCGCGCCAAGCGTCCGCGCGCCAACTCTGTATGGAATGAGCATTCACACTTAAGATTATTCTACTTGTTTCTGTCAGTTCACTCTCTCCGCCACTCACTCCCTCACTCACTTTTTCATTCACTCCCTCACTCATTTACTCACTCTTTCCCTCACTCACTCACCCGCTCACTCACTCATTTCATTCTCTCCATTTCTCACTCAATGCTCTCCCTCTTCCACTCACTCACACTCCTCCTTCCCTCACTCTATTCCTCACTTTCTCATTTCCTCACTCACTCTCTCCCTCCTTCACTCACTCACTCACTCCCCTTCACTCTCAACTCACTCATTCAATCACTTTCACTCAACATCACATCACTCACTACTCACTCTCACCTCACTTTCACTCACTCACCCACACACTCTCTCCTTCCTGCACTCATTGTCTCTCTCCCTCACTCACTGCCTCCTAACCTGACCCCGACGCCTCCGCGGCTCCGCTTGACTACTCTCTAAGCCTTCGGTCTATTACCAATAACTTTGTTAACAGTCTTGTCACTGTTATCCTTTACTCACAGTAAATCATCTTGGCTATTCTCTAGCAACCAGACTCCACCAAACAGCTGTCCCGCCCGTCCCCTCATAACTAAAGGGACCAACCGCCAGGCATATACCCTCCCTCTCTAATTCTAGCAAGGCAATGTTGGCGCATGAGTAACGTTCAAAAATCTTAAACTTCATGGCTATACGTTTTCACCAGTATTATCACCGTATTTATTTCTTATAAGTTTACTATACCTCACGTCTTCAAGGCCAAAGTGTTCTTGTTGAATTATTAAACAACGGTGCCTCATCACAGTTTCGCAGTCTTACCCTTTTACTGCATAGAAAAGTGTGCAGAGCGTTGGGATCACTGGCTTTATACAATAAAGCACACTTAAGCACCAGATATACTTTCTCCCTGTGCAAGAACACTGAGAAAGGGATGATGTGATTGAAACGCATCACCTAGAATTCACATTATAGTGAATCCTTTTAGCATATAACTATTTTTTCTTTCCTAAGAACAGATTAAGCAGTAAAAGCTTCAAATCACTTCTGTAAAATTTAACATTGTGTTAATCGTTTCAACATGAAACGAACGTACTGGTGATATGAAAACTAAATTTTTGATATTTTGAAATTTTCGAAACCATGACTATTGTGCTCCTGCAGTAAAAGTTCATGCGGCGGTCCGCTGAGCCTCAATGGCGCAACGATCCAGCCGTGACAAGCCCCCCCCCCCCCCTCCGACTCAGTCCTCTCGAGTCGTGGTTAAATGTCACGGCCGCTTTAGGTCTGGTTTTACGGTGGTCTTCATTCGACGGGTCCAGATGCAGCGATAAAAAACAGGCGTTCACGCCTAATTTCAAAAGCAAATATGTAAAAAGAGGAGTAACGCCTAGCAGGCCTTTGTAAAAACGTGTGCGGAGGCGGGATACTATTATTTGTAAAAGAAAAAAAAAAGTCTTTACAACAACCGCCAAATAGTTATACAAGCTGTCTATGTCACTTGATTTATAAGCACGGCATTGTCGTTTATCAGATGTGCAGAGAATGCTGGGCTTTAGATAGGCCTAGCCTTTCTGCCTTCTCAAAACCTAAGAAGTCTGGGAAACAGAAGAATTCAGACTGGTTGTGCATCTCTATTTCATCATCGTTTATTATTGTTCCATTATTATATCATTGTTATCACTTATTATTATCTATATTGTTCACCATTATTATTATATACTCAGGTCTAATCATTATTATTATTTGTTATCAACATTATATCTTATAACCTGCTATAAATCGTTTCATTTTTTATCATTTCATATTACGTTCATCATCTAACCTCAATCTGTCTATTGTCCAATTGATCAACGCATTCATCAATATTTATCCTTTATCATTATTCAATATCCATTATTTCTAATCAGTCATTTATTACTTTTTATCTCATTATCATTATTATCATATCACTGTCATTAATTATCATTATTATTTTCAGTTATCATAATCATATCTACTGAGGCGGCAACCCTCCGTCTAACTGATTCCCTCTGACCCATCCCAGGGGAGCTGATCCCGCTCCACGGGACGGACCCTCCCAGGGCCATGACTCGCCCTACCCACTGGGTGACTGCTCGAGCCCATCCCAGGGTAGGGACGCTGCACCCCTCCAGGTGGGACGCTGACCTCTCTCACGGCGGACCGCTTTACCCTCCGACAGAGGGGAACGCGGACCTCCCAGTGGGCGCATGGACCCTACCCAGCCGGGCGCTTGAGCTCCTCCACGGGGCGCTGACCCATCCCAGAGGGGACGCCTGACCCTCCCAGGGGGACGCTGACCCTCCCACGGGGACGCTGACCCTCCCACGGGGATGCTGACACACCCCCAGGGGGACGCTGACCCTCCCAGGGGGACGCTGACCCTCCCAGGGGGACGCTGACCCTCCAGGGGACGCTGACTCTCCACGGGATGCTGCCCTCCAGGGGGCGTTGACCCTCCCCGGGACCTGACCCTCCAGTGGTGATCTGACCTCACCAGGGGGGACGCACTGAGCCTCCCAGAGGGGACGCGACCTCAGGCGGTCACGCGACCCCTTCCCAGAGGGACCCGCTGACCCTCCCACGGGGGGACGCCTGACCCTCCACGGATGCTGACCCTTCCCCGGGGGACGCTGACCTCCTAGGGGGACGCTGACCCCTTCCACCACCCGGGGACGTGACTTCCTCCCACGGGAGATGCTGACTCCCATCTGGGATGCGTGACCCTCCAGGGGACGCTGACCCCCCACGGGACGCTTGACTCCTCCCGGGGATGTCTGACCTCCCACTGGGACGCGACTCCTCCCAGGGGGCTCGGTGCTTGTCCCCTCCACGGGCGCTGACCCTCCCAGCGGGGCACGCTTGACCCTCCCACGGGCACTGCTGCTCCTCCCACGGGGACGCTGACCCTCCCAGGGGGACGCTGACCCTCCCAGGGGGACGCTGACCTCCCAGGGGGACGCTGACCTCCAAGGTTTCGGACGCTAGACCACTCCAGGCGGGACGCTGACACTCCCCGCGGACGCGACCTCCTAGAGGCGATGCGACTCTACCCGGGCGGACGCTGACCTCCCCAGGGGAGACGCTGGGACCCTCCCCAGGCGATCCTGCACATCCTCCCAGGGGACGCTGCCCTCCAGAGGGCGTGACCCTTCCAGCGGGGACGCTGACACCTCCCAGGGGGACCCGATCCTCTCCCCAGCGGGACCCTGACACCTCCCATGGGGCACGGTGCACCCTCCCAAGTCGACCTGACCCTCCACGGGAGACTGCCTTCGATCCCTCCCAGGGGACGCTACCTCCCACGGACGCTGAACCCCAGCGGGACGCTGACCTCCAGAGGACGTGACCCTCAGGAGGGGACGCGACCCTCCAGAAGATGCTCGACCATACCCCGGGGGACGTCATGACCCTCGCCCCAGGAGGACGCTGACTCCTCCAGGGCTACGCGAACCTCCAGCGGGGACGTGACCTTCCAGGGGGAGGCTTGACCCTCCACGGACGCTAGACCCTCCGGGGTACGCTGACCTTCCACTCGGGACGGATTTGCACCTCCCAGGGGGATGCTGACCTCCCAGGATAGCTGACCCTTCCAGAGGTTTGGCGCTCTTTCCGCTCCAGGGGACGCTGACCCTCCCAGGGGGACGCTGACCCTCCCAGGGGACGTGACCCTCCCAGCTCAGGGATGCATGAGACTCTCCAGGCGGACGCTGACCCTCCAGCGACGTGCCCTCCACGGGATGCATGATCCTCCCAGCGGCGACGCGACTCCTCCCTACGGTGTTCGATGGCCTTGCCTCTCCCAGGGGACACGCTTATGCCCCTCCTCCACCAGGTGTACGCTGACCCTCCCAGCTGCGAGTGCCTGACCCTCCCCAGGGGACGCCGTGACTTCCAGTAGCGGGACGAACCTGACCACCTCTCCCACGGAATGGGGACTGCTGAACCCCTACCCATGGGTGACGACGCTTTACCCTCCCTAGGACCGGCACCTGACCCTCCTCCCCACGTGGGCCGCGACGCTCTCCTACGGACCCTGACCCCTCCAGGGGAGACACGACCCCTCCCACGCGGACGCTTGACCTCACCACGGGGAACGCTGACTTCCTCACCTCGGTGACGCTGAGCCCTCCTCACCGAGCGACGCTGACTCCCACGAGGACCGCACTGACCCCCACTGGGACGGCTCTGACCTCCCCGGGACCGCTGACTCCTCCCACGGGGGTCACGCTGACGTAGACTCCCATCGGGCGTTGACCTCTCCTCATCGGGTGCCTGCCACGCCCTCCCGACCTGACGCTGACCCTCCCACGGATGCTACCCTCCAGGGACGGACCCTCCCCTGCGCCCAGGCTCAGACTTCTGCATCAGGCTGTTGCCCACAATCGCACTCGCAGTCATCTCTTCCATGTAGCAAACCATTCCGGCAGCTTCAGTCCTTTCTTCGCTCTGAGCCAGCTATGGAATTGCTTCCATTTACTTCTGCAATATCCAGTCCAGGCGAAAATATGCGCAAATCGAATGATGCGGCCATAACTGAGCGGCCGTGTACACAATGGAACACGTAGCACCTGATACCACCAACAGTCGCACACCGTTCTACTTCTGAGGCGAGCGAAGTTCGTCACCGGAACGGCATTCGCTCCATGCAGCTGTAATTGCATCATCATTCGTTGGCACCAGCTCAATATTTACCATCTTCCGTTACTGGTTCACATTTACACTCGCTGTCGCGAGGCCTGTTCTACGATAGGCTCAACGCATGTCTGCGCATCCGTCTTCTCCAATCTCCGATGCCTCCGGGTCACTCTACATTATATATGTATGTGTGTGTGCCTGTGTGTGTTACACATACATCCTACATACAAACATGTCGCACGCACACACAACCACACACACCACACAAAACTGCGACTTCAATCACACATCATACAACAACCAAAAACAAAACCAGCCCCACGCTTATATATTATCTATTATATATTATATAACTTATACTATAGTTATCTAGTACTAATTATCTAATAATGTGTGTGTGCGTGTGTGTGTGTGTCCGTGTATGTGTGTGGTGTGTTGAGCTGCTGGTCTATGTGTATAATATCTATTAATATGGGTGATGTGTGTGTAGGATACTATATATAATACCTTAGTTATATATAGAGCGGCTATCTATCGTCCTAATAATCCTTATATCTCTTATACTTGTGCTGTGGTGATTACTATGTCACCCCACTCTGTGCTCGTTGTGTGTTGTGTCGCTGTGTTGTGAGTGTAGTAGCTGTGCATAGAGCTGTAGTTGAGTGCTCGATGTATAGTCGTTTGCCGTCAATCTATCTCTCGATCTTCTAGTGTTGTTGGTGTGTCTGTATGTCTTCTGTGTGTGTGTGTGTACTACTCTATAATCGTGGTTTGTGCTACTCCTATATATTATGTATTCTATATTTATAATATATATATTTATATTATTATTAACTATTTATATGTGATGTCTTAAATATACTCTTCTATTCTATCCTATTCCTATCTATCTATATATTTACACCCTATACTACTATATTATGTGTGTGTGATATTTGCTGTGTGTGTGTGTGTCGTTGTGTTGTGGTATCGTCGATGTGTGTGTGGTTGTGTGTGTTGTGTGGTTGTGTGTGTGTGCTGCTGTGTACGTGTGTGTGTGTGTGGTGTATGTATAAGCATGCACACAGTGAAAAATGAGAAAAAGAGAGAGAGGGGGTGGAGAGAATGACATGTGGTATTAGTCAGAGAGCCCAGAGAGATTTAATCAGCATAGCGAGTACAAAAGGTTTGACACCTGGGTTGAACACCTAAGGGGCCATAGATCCCTAAACGGCCATTCTTAAGTGAACACGTTGTGGGTTTGGCCACTTAAGAACGACCTAATTCATGCTAATTACCACTTTTAATCAGCATGTTGAGTACATCAGTGAAACCATTACAGAATATACTTTATGGCATGCTATATTGGTAATTCTTAAGTGTCGCTTTTGTGGGAAAAGCCACTTAAGAAGAGGTCAAAGATAGTGACCCGCCCAAATTCCGTCTTCCGGTACCTTTAAAATGACTGCTACTCCCTTACTATTTGGAGTACCGGGTCAAGATTGGACTGCAAATGTTGATTTTAATGGGAGGAATAAGGATCACTTGTTTAATCTTCCATTCTCGGGTACCGTTATTACGCAAAACAAAACAAAATTGAAAAAACGGGTACCCTTTTTACTCCCACTGGCTTTAAAGTTTTATCAGCATGGTTGAGTACATCCATGAAACCTACACCAAAATGTTCCTCTACCAACACATAATAAGAATCAATCAATCTTGCGTCAAAATTTTGGACAAATCCACTTAAGAACGACGGACAAGTCAAAGTGTACTCGTTGATCCAACCAAAGGTTTCAATCATCATGCGGAGTACATCAATAAAACTTGCAAGATATGTTCCCCGAGACATCCTGACAGCATCCAAGCCTTTCTTAAGTATCTCCATGCTGAATATGACAACTTAAGAACACTTTAAATCGGGCATAGTAGTGACCCCCAATTGTAAAGCATCATTTGACATGCCTGTGTGGCGGTAATAACTAATAACGAAATGGAAATAAACAAATGTTATTTAATACAAAAAAAAATGAAAACACACTATAATGGTACATAAAAACATAAAATGTAATAGATTTCTGTATAGGTTTCACTGATGTACTCAACATGCTGATTAAAAGTGGTAATTAGCATGAATTAGGTCGTTCTTAAGTGGCCAAACCCACAAAGTGTTCACTTAAGAATGGCCGTTTAGGGATCTATGGCCCCTTAGGTGTTCAACCCAGGTGTCAAACCTTTTGTACTCGCTATGCTGATTAAATCTCTCTGGGCTCTCTGACTATATTCAAATTTAGATGCCACGTCCTTGCTGATATTTGTGGTTGGGATTACTGATGAACAAACACCTGAGACAACACCATTTTCTTGTGAGTAAACTAGGACAAAGTAAGTGCACTAAAAACAGACCAGGCTGACAGCCGAGAGTATCCTCAAAAAGTAGCCGAGAGTATTCTCAAAAATATATACCATGGAATATTTTGGTGAATTAAATTAAAATGTCTTCCTCTGACTCCAGTTTCATGTCCACAGCCTCCTTAAGAGTTCCTGTTTCCTAAGATGTCTCTATGGGAGCGTTTACTTGAATAAATTTTTGAATAAATATTTGAATATTTGAATAAATGTTTCGTAGAGGAATTCAATTCACACATGTAGTGTAGCTCGGACAACACATCTCACCCCATCCTCCCTTTGCATCTATGAATAAAAATTCCCTCCGAGATTTTAAAGAATATCTAAAGAACATTCTTAGTCTTTTTATTGAGTATAGTTTAGTCACCTCTTTATGTGACCTTGCTCTCGCTAAGAAAATAACAAATGTAATTAGATTCCTGCTTTTTCCCAAGGGTTCCGTCCCCAGGTTAAGAACCACGGCTCCAGTTCCTTTTCTCATTGTGAAGTATACATGTTTCTACAAATTCTTATTATTAGCCCCCCAGTCACTTTTGCTCCCTCTGCCCAAACTCCTTATCCTTTTTCTACTCTATGTACATACACGAGGCTACACGCGGATAAATGTTTAAAAAAACTGAAATACGTAAACCTGCTTGTGATTTGTAGGTTTTCCTATCAAATTACTTTGAGACCCGCTCGCAGCATAATCTTTCATTTCCCACTTGTTGCAACATCCGGTTTTGTGGTTTCGTGTTTCTGCTCAATTCCTCTCAATGTCTTTTTTATTGATAATCTACTTATTCTAAAATTCATATACCCTTTATTCTTCATAAACTCCAATCAAATTTCCCGCATTTGCTGTTTTCTAAACCATTGCCTCAACTATTCGTCAAGCCCGCCCCTTCCCTCCTGCTTGTCCTGTCCGAGCCCCCACCCCCACCCCCCGGCCAGCGTCCGCGCGCCTCCCTCGCTCCCTCCCGCTCTGCTTCCTCCTCCTGCGGCTACCCGAGCATTTCCTGTGCTCCTTAACTTAATGGTGTTGTCTGCCGTGCACGATTCTTTGTCTCCCAGAAACACGCGTTGAGCCCACGGTCAGTATTATGAGAAACTTTTGTTCCCCATTCGTACTCATAGCGTGTACTCTCCACTAATGCATTTGAAATCTGTCCGTCATTACGCAGGAGGATCCTCGGCGTCTGCATCGAACCGTCATTCCCATTTGCATTACAATGTCTGAGACGCTAATTTCCAACATGGCAACAGCTTCAGGACGGTGAGGAATATCAAAATAGCTTTACTGCTGGAATTATTTGTTGTACAAAAGTTGAAATAATTAAATAGGAACACCTTTCACCTGTTTTAGTTTCTCATGGGAATAGTGGCATTCGACACATGTCCCTCAACGCTCTACAACACCAGAACTTGTTCATCTGAAATGTTTGGTACGGCGCCATAGCACAGGAGCAGTGTGTGACGTGATGTCGCGTTGCCTGAGTATGCCTCTTCTTTTTTTCTGCTGAGTTGAGATGTGAGTTCTGAGTGAGTCCGCTGTGCGTGTCCTGTGACTGTGTGGCGTGCTGTGCAATCAATAACGTCCCGTCCACGAGACCTCCCGCCCCTTGCGTCTCAACGCCCGACTGTTATCTACCTCCGTCCTGTATCCTGTGTGCGTAATCTTGCTGCTAGTCGTGCGCCACGCTCGTGTGTTCGTTTGTGCTCGCATTGTATGCATCAACTGCCTGGGATTCGTGCCATATCCACCTAGTCTCTCTTTTACAGGCACTGTAATTCCCTCGTTCACAATATCGGCATACTAATGTTTGAGGGGTCGTTCTATTCGCATCAATCCAAAGTGGACAACATCACGACTCTATTGTTACTCATACCCTAATCATAGCTCGGAATTGCTGTATATGTTAATGATATATTAGCCCCGCTACCTTCTACCGACGCTGCTCGTACGTGCTACTATATAACTTATTACTAATTATATACTTTATATCTACTATATTAATATTATTATTTATATATTATGTTTGTAGTGTGGCTGGCTTGTGTGCTGTCTGTGTGTCGTCGTTGGTGTCGCGGTAGTGCTTGACTATGCGCGTTTTCGATACCTGTGTGTACGTGTGCAATGTGATGTTGTGTTGGCTTGTGTGTGACTGTGTGTGTTGGTTGTGTGTGTTGTGTGTCGTGTTGCCGCGCCGTGTGTTGTTTTCGTTCATCGTGGTTGTGTGTGCTTGTGTCTGTGTGTGTCTGTGTGTGTGTTTCCAGGTGTTCATGCGTGTGTTGTTTTTCGTGCGCGCCGTGCGTGCGTGTTGGTGTCGTATGCGTTGTGTGTGTGCCAACGGCGCTTGTGTGTTGGTGTGTGGCGATGTGTGTGCATGTGTGCAGATGCCCAGCTGCGCCGTGCGTGCGTGCGTGCTGTTGGTGTGTGTGTGTATGCGTGTGTTAGTGTGTATGCGGGTGTGCTTTAGTGCCATGTGTTTGCTGTGGTGTGATGTGTTGCTGTGTCTGGGTGTGCGTCCATGTGGCTGTTTGTGTCGGTGTGCGTGTTGTGTGTGTGTTGAGTGTGTGTTGTTCGTGTGTGTGTGTTTGTGTGTGTTGCTGTTGTGTGTGTGTGTGTTCTGTGTATCGTATAATTTTTATATATATTATTATATATGCGTGTGTGTATGTGTTTGTACATACCAGTTTGGGTATGGAAAGCGGTAAGAGGACCATAAATGGCGGTTCGTGCTATGACTGAACCGCGGATATAGCTCATCCCTGAGAGAGGCAGGGTACCCGGAAGGAAAGTCTGTGGGATACTAGGGAGGCAAAGGTAAAAAGCAGATACAGACAGATTAGTGTCTGGAAATGGGGGAATGTTGGACAGAAATAGACTCTGGGCATATCTGAGACCGCTAATTTGGTTCGTGGGACGTTACAAGGGACCACGGGCAGCTGTGGGACTTCCTCTCGACAGCGCGATCTGCGCTTAGTTTGGAAACGCTTCCATAAGATACAAAATATAATTCTAAACTATCATTGAAAATTATACAACTAAATAGCGCGACATAAAATCCGCTTCATTTTTTAGAGATTTGGCGAACCTTAAATAAAAGAGGACATAGTGAGGCAACCCCGGCACATGTCCCACCCCACCCCTTGCGAGGAACGACAGGCCCGACAGCCCGGTTGCCATGGCAGCGGCCACAAGCCGCGATCATTTCCTTTCCGCTGTAGCGCTCGCTCATGTCGACGCTAAGACTTACTGATTCGCATCCTAGGCATATCATTTCAAATAACATTCTAATTCCTTAGACTACGAACATGAAAAAGTGATGCGGCACATTTTATCTTCGGAATAAAGAACATGTTCTGGGTGATTCACCCGGGTTCTCGAGTAAGCTCCAGTGTTACCTTCTCTAACCTTAACATAAAAAATCAAACAGAATGAACTAGCTTCGTCTAACACCCAGCAGTACAAACCTCGATAATGATCGGACTTCTGTAACTTGACAGCACCAAAAAGTAGGAGACAGATATTTCAACACCTCTTTTGAACCCTATTAATGACAAATACCTTGAGATTTTAGATGCAACAAAAGCAGAAATTTCTCCTAAAGAAAAGAATGGGGTCTGCAGCCGCTTTGCCTTGCAGGCTAGTGGGAATGGCGTCGCTTCCCGGGGCTTGGTGTCTTAGGATGCCATGCGATCTATGAGGACAAGGCTGCCTCACAAGGAATGTTTTTTGGCTTTGCGCTCTTCCAGCTTGCTGAAGTGTGGCGAGGTACGTGCCGACAGTACATCATAATTCTTGCCTTATTCAAACGATCTTCCAACTGAGGTGATGCGGTACGTATTCTGTTCCCTTGCTCCCCACCGCCGAACCACGCACTTAGCCCCCCCCCACACACACACATTCATGATCGCTGGCAACCATCCTTGCCCTCATTGTGCGCAGTTTCTCTTAGGCACTGACTCACTCTCGCCATATCCTGCAACACCACCCACTCTGATGTCGTCTCAACAGCTTCAA
>NW_020870599.1:587051-589926 GCF_003789085.1 Penaeus vannamei
CAGGCCGCTTTTTCTAGTTCCAAGGTCACACGTCTCTCGTTGATATTATTTTTATTTTTTTTCCTTACTGATTCATCTGTATATCCCAGCAAAACCTATCTGATTGCGTTAAATGAAGAGTCCGGGTAGGATCCCCGGCGAACTAGAAACCGTGTCTGTCCGGGGGTGATTCCTCCGGTGCGCGACTTCACCAGAGAGCATACATTCGTACTTGCATCGACCCCGTTCGAACGTCCTATACCTATGATCAGAATTATAGCGTTTTTCATTTACGATCCTGGTCTGAGATATCCTGACGCCCCTTGATACAGCAGGGTTTGACTACTCCGGCTCCAGTTATAATCAGAACTGCGTCTACACTGGATACGACCAGTTCCCAGTATGGTACAACATATGGACTTGATAATCCACTGAACTTAGTTTCTTTGGCATTCACTCATGATTAGTTCTTTTCCTACCACTGAGTCGCCTGTTGTTTTCGTCCTCCGTACCATGCACCTGAATAATCTTTCTTACAGCCCGAACACTTATATTCGCTCCGCCCACAGCACTAGCAGCCTCTTCCTCGCACTAACCATCCTCCGTATTCCAGCACCGTATCACCCCCCCCGCTCTTCATGTGCGATATGTACCAGTATTAGTTGTGTCAGTCTACGCACTGGTGTCTTCCACCTCCTGATTTCTCTCGTCCCTGCCCCGGTCTGGTCTGTGACTTCCCTCCTCCGTCAACCTTACGGCTCACTGGCCGACAGAATTGATTACCTGGGCATGGGTCGGTAAGATATTTATGAACCGCGACTCTTTGTGTCTTCTATGCTCGCCGAAGCGCCGGTTTTCAACACGAAGCACACATATACACAAGGCTCATAGCCAGGAGGCAGTCGAATAGGGTCCAAGCACACCTCCCTTTACAGCCAGTCCCTTCTTAGACTCGCGTTACCACGTTGCGCAACACATCTGTCGTTTCGTTGTGCGCTGCCGAGCGTCTCCCTTGTTCCTATTTCCTCTTAGTATTTGCATATTTTACACTATTCGTTCCTTTTTCATCTTTCTTTTTTCTTGTTAAAGGAAAAGGTTTGCTTGATTTCTTTTCAAATAACTTCTTCGTGTCATTCGCTGACAGAACAATTAGCGATCATTTTTTCCCGCGTAATGTTTTCGCGAAAGCGCTTATTTCAGTCACGTTTATCCTTAATTAATTTTTTATTTTCCTGTTCAATTTTTTTTTTAATCTGTTCTCTTCCTTTATCTGCCTACGCTCTTTGGGCCTCCTCTCGTTGGTCACTAATTACTCGTGCTGCATCAGATGCGATTTATCCACTTTCGCAGCAATTGGCCGTTCACTTTCTTTTGGCTGCGTTAAGCTGTGCGGAATAAATAACGATTCGCGAATGGAAAAAAGTTTCGTTTCCCTATCAAACAATGGTAAAAATACCTTTGCATTGTTTAGGCTACCACAGAAAAAAAGTTTTGAGGATGAAATAAAGTTCCAAGTGCATGCAGAAGACGGCGTCAAAGCACGCTATTGAAGAATAACAATGTCAGCAAAATACCCCCCCCCCTCCCGAAAAAAAGAAGAGACTCCTGAGTTTAATTGTACTTGTAAGTACAATGACTATCTTTTTTGTTGTCCTGTTTTGGACTAAATGGATCCCATCATATGCTTAGTGGGAGTAAGAGATGCATTTACAGATACAGGAGACACATGGATGTAAATGGTATCACAACAAAATTGTTTTCGATGTGTCTTAGTAATATTACCACATCGTCTCTTTTATTTAAACTTCCTGAACTACCTTTACTATCCTTCAATCCTCTCATTCCGCTTCCTCCCTTCTGCCCTACACCATCTATCCTTCCTGTCGCCCACACGCCTCCCTCAGTCCTTAGCGATCGGGCGTCACTATCGATCCCTGCTGCTCTGACCGTGCTGCCGCGTCCGCCCGACTGACGGCTAGGAATTTGTAAACCAAGTGTTCCCGTGGATCTCCCTTCGGGACTGCCATGACTGTCCTACTAATACTGACCGCTTTGAAGTGATACTTGGACTTATGTGCTTACCGTGTCCTTGTCATGTGCTGTGTCCCTGTCTTGCCCCGGATCGCATCCCTCAATTGGTATATGATTATACTAAACAGAAAACATCACAACAAAGGAGCGCTGCAGGAATCGAACCGCACTGTTGTGTTTGGTGTCCAGCAGTATGACTTAATGCTAAAAGCAATCATATCACGCAAATCAGTAAATGAATAAATACATGTAAATGGAGAACTCTACGCAATTCTATATTCTATCTAGAAGTATATTTTAGCGTAACTGAGGTCAGGCACATATAGAATAAAAACTATAAGCTGTTACATGTCTTAACACAGCACCGCTCTAATCTATTTCTCACTATATCATCCCATACCCATCTTGATTTGTTTACGTAAGATTTTTTGTATGTTTTCATCCACTGAGCTGTTTTCTATTGTGGTGTGATTATTGTTTTTACGTGTTTTACCTGTTCTTTTTATTGAACTCTATCTCAACATCGTGAGATCTAATCCAGCATCTCTAATATATCTATCACACTTCTTTTCGAGCTCTCTATTCACTAAGTATGAATTAATTTTCGTTGTGCCTGTTTTTGTCCATGAAACGTTTAATTCTTTATCTCATACAATCTATATAGATTCTTCTGAGGCCTTTGCTAAGGTAACAATCACCATTTATTGGACTAAAAACTCACATTCATAGTGGATCTGCTCAGATAGGCTTCACTACTCATAGAGATATCCTTAAGTCTTTAACCTGTAAAATGAAAGGTGTGCATTTCCTGAGGGCAACAGGAGGATTGGACAATAGGCTACCTTCTCTTAGCCTTTTTACCTTA
>NW_020870600.1:0-2500 GCF_003789085.1 Penaeus vannamei
ATATATACATATATACATATATATACACATATATATATAATAATATTATATATATATATATATATATATATATATATGTATATATATATATATTCACATATACGCACGCGCCCCCGCAAAAATGTTCCCCGAAAACGTGTCAGCTGCAAAAAATCACAGAATTCTTCGGGCTCCGAAAGGTGTTCTTTTTATAACAAGGACTGCGAACGGATGTAATTGATTATCCTTAATCTTATCTCTTCGCCCAAACAGCTGTTAAACGAAAAGACGATAAATAGGCCAATATCTTTTTTTTTTTTTCCTTTTTTCTAACCGTACAGATGTCTTTGCTGTATATAAATTTCTTAGCATCTGAATACATCTACTGATAATGATATATAAATACCACAATGATAATGACAATGATAATAAGAAAAATCAATACAAACATCAAGACAACAATTGCACAAACACATTCTAAAATAAATAAATAGATAAGAAAAATAATTGTCTTAAATACCACAACAATAAAAATGATGATAAGAAAATTAAAAATCTAACATCAAAACAAATGAACACACACAACATTCTAAAATAAATTGAAAAAAGTAAAAATAAGAAGACAAAACAAATAAAAATAAAAATGGACAGAGTGGAACAAATCATCAGGTTGCACAAACAACGCTAAACAAACGTTGGAATTGCAATAATCTCTTTGTTTTCTCCATTTCCGTAAAGAACAAACACTCAAGTATTAGATTATTTTTCACACTTTAGGCCTCACTGATTTCCCCGAAGAGAAGCAAAGTTTCTGGCGATGAATCTCGCTCTTTGGGGTCTTTTGTGGACACAGATTTACATATATATATATATAATAATAATATATATATTATATAATATATATATATATATATATATGTATGTATATATATATATATTATATATATATATATATATATATATATATATTATATATAATTATATAAATACTACATATGTTTATGTATGTTTGTGTGCTATCACAAACATATATGTGCATATGATAGCTTATATATATATATATATATATATAATATATATATATATATATATATATATATATAATATATATATTGTGTGTGTGTGTGTGTGTGTGTGTGTGTGTGTGTGTGTGTGTTGTGTGTGTGTGTGTGTGTGTGTGTGTGTGTGTGTGTGTGTGTGTGTGTGTGTGTGTGTGTGTGTGTGTGTGTGTGTGTGTGTGTGTGTGTGTGTGTGTGTGTGTGTGTGTGTGTGTGTGTGTGTGTGTGTGTGTGTGTGTTTGTGTGTGTTTGTGTGTGTGTGTGTGTGTAATAATACATACACACACAACACGAACATATATATATGTATGTATACATAATATACACAAACATAAACCTACACAGGTCTCTCTCACTCACTCACACACTCTCTCTCTCTCTCCTCCTCTCCTGATTCTCTCTCTCTCTCTCTGTCTGTCTCTGTCTCCCTGATCTCTCTCTCTTTAACTCTGTAAGTGTATGTGTGTGTCTCCGTCCTCCCTTATCTCTCTCTCTCTCTCTCTCTCTCTCTCTCTCTCTCTTTCCTCCCTGATCTATCTCTCCCTGATCTCTCTCTCTCTCTAACTGTGTGTGTGTGTCCCCTCTCTCCCTGATCTCTCTCTCTCCTTCTCTATCTCTGTCTCTGTCTCTGATTCTCTCTCTCTTGTCTCTCTTCTCTACCTCTGTCTCTGATTCTCTCTCTCTCTCTCTCTCTTTCTCTCTGAGTGTGTTTGTGTGTGAGTGAGTGAGTGAGTGTGTGTGTTTGTGTGCGTGCGTGGTGTGTGTGTGTGTGTGTGTGTGTGTGTGTGTGTGTTGTGTGTGTGTGTGTGTGTGTGTGTGTGTGTGTGTGGTGTGTGTGTGTGTGTGTGTGCCTTAAAGTTGTCAGTTGGCCATATTCCTTGTACACATATCACCAACATGTTTAACATCAGAAAAATTCCTGTCAGCTATCTAGCGGATGTTGTGTCTCACGGGGATGTGTGGCGTGGCGTGTAGGGTGTTGAAAATGGTGATGCTTTCGGTGATGTTGTTAGAATTTACTGAATTATCACTATTTTTATTTGGCGAAAGGGTCGGGCCGGGGGTGGGAGGTGGGGAGGGGGGGGTCCTTGCGGCGAGGAGAGAAAAATGTAAACAACTCCTCGCCGGGCCAAGTCACGTGACTGAGTCATCGTCGAGGACTGGTTGGAGGCTTTATTGCCGGAGAGAGGGGGGTGGGGGTGGGGGTAGTGGGAGTGGGTGGGAGGGGGGAAAGAGGGAGGGGAGGGAGAGGGAGCAACAGACTGAGACAGAGAAACAGAGAAATAGAGAGAGGAATAAAAAGAGAGAAAAATAGAGACCAAGAGAAAGAGAGAGAGTGAAAAAGATAGATATATATAGAGAGAAGAAAAAGTCGACACATAGAGAGGGACAGAGAAACAGACACGATGATGGAGAAAATGAAGAAGAGACAGAAATTCAGAAAAAAAAATATATATATCGAC
>NW_020870600.1:12500-15000 GCF_003789085.1 Penaeus vannamei
AGGCGGGGAGGGGAAGGGGGAAGAAGAGGAGATGGAGAAGGAAGTGCAGGAGGAGGAGGGGAAAGGTGAAAAAGAAGGAGGAAGAGGAAGAGCAAGAGGAGGAGGGGGATGGGAATGAGGAGGGGAGGGGGAGATAGAAAGGGGGAGAGGAGGAGGAGAAGGGAGGGGGAGGAGAAGGTGGCAGATGAGGAGGAGGAGGAGTAGGAACAAGAAAATAATGAGGAAGAAGAAAGGGAGGAAGAGAAGTAGGAGAATGAGGAAGAGGAGGAAGACGAAACAAAAAAAAAGAGAGTAAAAGGAGGAAGAGGAGGAGACGAAAAATGAAGGGAAGAAAAAGAAAAAAGGAAGAGGAGGATAGTAGGGAGAAGGATTTAAGAATAGAAAGTAAAAGAGGTAAAAGAAGAAAAAGAAGGAAGAAAGGGATAGAACAGATAGAAGACATACAAAAGAAAAAGAAAAAAAAGCAACAACAGAGAAATCAAACCCCGTCCTCAACCTTAAGGGTCTCGGCAACAAAAGCAATGGGGAGGTGCATCTTGTCCCTCTCGACTCCGACGTGTCCCCTCGACGTGGAGAGGGGTCCCACGTCCCCCTTTTTTCCCCCTCAAGACGTTTAAAGAGTTTAGAGGTCCTTAATGACACCAGGCCGCGGATACATCTTTCACGGTAATGTGGATCCATTCTAGGTGGAGGTCGGATAGGAGGTCAGGGTGCTGGGAAGAGAGGAGGGGAAGGAGAGGGGGAGAGGGAGAGGAAGGGAGGAGGAGAGGGAAGAAGAAGAGGGGAAGGGAAGGGATGGGGAGAGGGGGATGAGGGGAGAGGGGAGAGAAGGGGAGGGGAGGGGGAGAAGGAGGGAAGGGGAAGGGGAGGGGAAGGGATGGGGAGAGAGGAGAGGAGGTCGACACCTACGGCCACAAAAGGTTAGAGAGTGGTGGGGGAGGGGGAGGGGAGAGGGAGGGGAGGGGAAAGGGGGGAGGCTCTATCTCTCTCTCTCTTTCTTGAAGGGGAAATTAAATGGCAGACTCTCCCCATGTGTGGTTAATTACCTCTGATCCCTCTACAATTAACTGACGAGTCGGGAGAGGGAGGAAGGGAGGGAAAGAGGGGGAGGGAGGGAGGGAGGGAGAGGGTTCGACCCGAAAAGAGGGGAAGCAGAGGTAGGGAGGGTTCGACCCGAAAAAGAGGGAAGCCGAGGGAGGGGAGGGGAGGGGGGGGGGAAGACACAAGAGGGAGGGAAGGAGAGGGGAAGGATGCACGGAGGAAGAGGGGAGGGGCCATCACCACTACCAACCACGTTTTACACGTCTGGGAGATAAAAATAACGTTGGTGACACTGGCGGCCTGGCGATGGGGAGGAGGGGGGGAGGGGGAGGGGGATGCTGAGATGGTAGTTGATGGCTAGTGATAAGAGGCTATGGCAGTACCGGATCAATGGGTCATTAGAGGTATCGGCTTCGATTCTCTCTTTCTCTCCTCGCCTTCTGTTCTTAAAGGATGTAAATGAAGGCCTAAAAACCCGAAGATGAAAGCGCCGTGACATTTGCTCGGGCTTTGGGGGGGGGGGGGAAACGGGTGAAATTGTGTCTCTTCGTGAGCTTGAGAGCGCCCGGTTAATCGCAGAGACACAAAGCTCTCCCGAATTCATTTTTCTTCCTTACATGAATTGCTTAAAACCACCCGACACAGCAATCGGCGAAGAAAAAAACACGGTCCCTCGTACCTCTGGCAACCCTTCGGCAGCTTCCCCTCGTCGCGTGCCGTGCAGCGTTACCAACACCGACACGAAACCGGGAAAGAAAAAACCCAGAATCACAACTCCAAGTGTTACCAACTAAACCCATAGCAAGCACCATCCCAGCACTCGATTCTGCAGGGCAAGAGAGGGGAAAAAACCCTCACACCTCCAGCAGGCAACCCCCACGCGAGCAGACCGGCGGCGGCGCTTGCAACGCTGCTCCGATTTCAGGTCTCGCGGCGGCCGCTGTGTTCTGGCTCGACTCAGTTTCCCCTCGGCCGTCCCCGTGTGCGCGCGTCCCCTCGCCCCGCTCCGCCCCGACTGGTACCGCGCCTTTAGTGTCCCCCCTGGCCCGCCCACGCCGCCCTCACACGCCCACGCTTCACTCCGCCCACGCTCTTCTCACACGCCCAAACGTGATTCCACGGTGGCAATTTTTTTTACACATTCAAAAAAAAAAAAAAAAAAATTACCCATTTATTCCGCCCATACGCCCATGCGGGATCCCACAGTATCCGATCTCAACACCATACATTCCAAAAGACGCCCTTCACCCCTCCCACCCCCTTCCGCCCACAACACAGCCCAGTCCTTTAACGAATTTTGCTCAAACACCAATTTTCCGGCGTGAGGTGATGTGTGTCCCAAAAAATGTAAAGGAAAACTTTTTTTTTTTATCCACTTTACTTTTTCGTGCAAAGTTTTTGAAATTATTTCAAAATCTGAAATTATTAACTGTTCAAATACTGCCTGAATGAGTGCGAT
>NW_020870600.1:27500-35000 GCF_003789085.1 Penaeus vannamei
TCCCCCCAGCCCTTACCTCTGCCTCCGAGGTTCCAGTGCCCTTTAAGGCGGGCGGACGCTCCCTCGCTCTCATAGGCGAACTCATTCTGTCTACCTGTTTCTCTCTCTGTCTCTCTCTCTGTCTCTGTCTTCTCTGTCTCTCTCTTTCTCTCTTTCTCTTTCTCTCTCTCTTGCATTCTCGCTCTCTCTCTCTCACTATCTATTTCTCTCTCTTTCTTATTTTCTCTTTCTCTTACTTTCTCTCTATTTATCTATTTATCTCTCGCATTCTCTCTTCCTCTCTTTCTCTTTCCCAATCTCTCTCTCTCTCTCTCTCTCTCTCTCTCTCTTCTCTTGCTCTTCTCTCTCTCTCTCTCTCTCTCTCTCTCTCTTGCTCTCTCTAGCTTGCTTGCTTGCTTCTCTCTCTCTCTCTCTCTTTCCATGAGTTTCTCACTCTTTCCCTTTTAAATGGAAGTCTGCAGATCTGCATCTCTCCCTCGCTTTATCTCTATTTCCTTATTCCAGCTTTCCTCTCTCCCTCCATTCAATCATCCCTCCTTCCTCTGTCTGTTCATCCCTCCTCTCTCCATCCAACTATCCCTCTCTTCCTCCTCCACCTGTCCATCCCTTTCTCCATCCAGCCAACCATCCCTCCCTCTTTCCATCTATCCCTTCCTCCCTCTATCCAGCCGCCCTTCCTTATCATCTGTCCATCCCTCCATCCTTCCCCTTCTCTCCTCCTTCCCTCCATCATGTCATCCCTTCCTCCCTCTATCCAGGCACCCTTCCTTTTGATCTGTCCATCCCTCTATCTTTCCCCTTCTCTCCTCCCCCCCACCATCTGGCTATCCCTTCCTCCCTCTATCCAGCCGCCCTTCCTTCTAATCTCTCCATCCTTCATCTTCTCTCCTCCCTCCCTCCATCATGTCATCCCTTCCTCCCTCTATCCAGGCACCCTTCCTTCTGATCTGTCCATCCCTCTATCTTTCCCCTTCTCTCCTCCCTCCCTCCATCTGGCTATCCCTTCCTCTTCTCTCATCTATCCATCCCTCCATCCTTCCCCTTCTCTCCTCCCTCCCTCCATCCTCCCTTCCTCTCTATCCTTCCTTCTCATCTGTCCATCCCCATCCTTGGCTATCCATCCCAGCTGGCTATCCCTTCCTCCCTCTATCGAGGCACCCTTCTTTTTCCTCATCTGTCCATCCTTCCATCCTTCTACCTATCTGCCCATCCCCTCCTCCTGCTTCTCTCCGAGTCCCCGTCTGCATCCGTTTTTTCTCCCTCTCTTAATATGTGTAGATTCAGAGTCGTTCCCCCCGGTCGCTCTTAACGATTCAGCTGACGTTTATCTGGCACTTCTGGCTCTCATCCCTTCTCACGTGAGGTCGCTGAATGGCACTGTTCGAATTTGTCACTTGACCTCCTACGTTGAAGTTCCTCTCCTTCTCGCATTTCTTTTTATTCTCTATCTCTCTCCTCCCATTTGCTTTTGTTTTTTCGCTTGGTTTCCCTTTGCCCTTCACTGCCTAACTGCAACACACACGCGAATATACACACATACAAACACACACACATTTGTATTTAAGTGTATACTCGCACGCGTGTGTGTGTGTGTGTTGTGTATGAACAGATATACTGATATGTCATTAATAAACTGCCCACAAAGATATAATGCATAGCCTAGTTGTACAACATCATCTTCTTATTGCTTTCCAAGTACAATTTAAACAAACATTTATAGAATCTAAAAGGCAGATCTCTTTTTTATCATCGCTTCCACATAAGCGTTAAATCTACACCTAAACCCTTTTGAATTAGCTATGCAAGAGTCAAGCCAGAGAATCTACGAAGACTATTAGGGTCACTGCGCTTCATTGAGATTATAATCATGGTATTATATTATACCATGATAGTAATTCAGTGTTTGTTTTTTCAACTCCATCTATTTAAAAATCGAGGCAGAATTGTAGTCCTGCAGTAATGGAGCTATTTGGAAATATAATATGGTTATTCAGGCACAAAGTTATATTCTTGATAATTCATTTTAGAAACGGTATGCAAACACCTGTTCTACGGTATTCACAAGCGGGCATTATACATTTATCAGACGGTATAAACCTGTGCAAAAGTCATGAAATATGATGACCGTGATAGCACACATATTACTCCATATTCCCCATCTAGTTACCCTTCTGACATTTGTATTATCTTTGTTCCTTTTAGTCAAAATCGGGGAAATATGGATTTATTTTTGTCAAAATCGGGGAAAGATTAACACACTTTAGTCAAAATTGGGGAAAGATGAATACACTTTAGTCAAAATCAGGGAAAGATGAATACAACTAAGAAAAAAATCAGGGAAAGAATACACTTTAGTCAAAATTAGGGAAAGATGAATATATTTTAGAAAAAAAAATCAGGAAAAAGATTAATATATTTTAGAAAAAAAATCAGGAAAAAGATGAATACACTTTAGTCAATATCAGGGAAAGATGAATACGCTTTAGAAAAAATCAGGGAAAAGAAACACTATCAAAATCAGGAAAGGTGCATTTTAGTTAAAATCAGGGAAAGATAAATACGCTTTAGACTAAAGTGTATTCATCGGAACAGATGAATACACTGTAGTCACAATCATGGAAAGATGAATACACTTTCGTCAAAATCAGGAAAAAGATGAATCCACTTTAGCCAAAATCTGCACCCTAAAAAAGCTACGTTTTGAAGCACATGGGGATCGGCCAAAGACCCTGGCATTTAGGGCCCCACGCTAACCCCGACGAAATAGGTTGGATCAATTAAAATCAGATTTACTCAGCTTGTGGAATGCCGCAACCTGTTTCGATTTGTATAAATGTAAAACAAGTCAAACAATATATCGGGGAAAATAAGCTTCTAGTTAGTGGAGGAACCATGTGAAAGTAAAGGGAAATAAAGATAAAGATAAAGAGATAAAGGAGATATTGGAGCAGGTGAACCGGAGATGGAAGCGAGGCATTTCAGATAGGTAGGAAAATGCTCGTTACTGCAACAGATTTCGTCATACAGACACACATACACACACACGCATTTGTGTGTGTGTATATATGTGTGTGTGTGTGTGTGTCTGTGTGTGTGTGTCTATGTGTGTGTGTGTGTGTCTATGTGTGTGTGTGTTTGGTGTGTGTGTGTTATGTGTTTGTTTGTATGTATATATATTTAAACATACACATATATCATACATTCTTGTAATTATCTTCTGGAGGTATAATCGAACGCTGGAAAGCTGTTGAGATCTAACAATTCTCGTTACAGTTCCAAGTTCCGAGAAAAGCTGTAGCAGAAGGAAAATTATATATATAATATTAATATATATATATATAATATATATATAGTATATATATATATATATATATATATATATATCAATTTCTGATCAGCAGACGACATGCTCTCTGCTCTTGGAATAATTAGTTTGCAAAATCGAAGAAAGAAACCCAAGGAAACAGAAATGATTCTACTACCCGGCTGGACTAATTATGCTGCTTTTATACGAATATTTTGTAGCAGACTTTGTGCTTTCTCGTCGGAAGGACATTTTTGAATTTCTGTCCGTAAAGTGACGCCTCCGTTGTATGTAAAACTCAGTTGCCTGTATGGGAAGGCTTGTTCGCATATATATATCTTGATTTTTTATTCACAATTATTTTCACACACACACACACACACACAACACACCACACACATACATATATATATATTATATATAATATATATATATATATATATATATATATATATATGTTATGTATATAATATATATATATATATATATTACACATACCACACACTTTCTTTGCTATTAACATCGTGATATAAATCTAAACGATACCAAGGAAAACCATATACATGCCTTATAAATATTCCTTTAAGAGCAGACGTCAATAACAAAACGTCCAGCAGCGCCTACGTCACCTGAAATCCGCGAACGCCAAATGCCGCCATATTACCACACCCAGACGGATTTCGTAACAACTGTTCGCCTTTTCCAGATCCTTCGAAACCGTGCTTATATTCTGCCGTTAATGTAGAAAATGTTTCTTTGTTTCCCGTGTCAGTCCCACTGTTTAGTTCATATCTATTTATCAGTCTTTTATCTTTAATTGTCGGTCTCTAATTCTATCTCTCTCTATCTAACTGTTTCTAATTCTATCGAACTCTATGTGCCTGTCTCTAACTTTATCCATCTTTATCTGCGTCTCTAATTCTATCCCTATCTGCCTGTCTCTAACTTTATTCTTTTATCTGTCTACCTGTCTCTAAATCTATCTTTCTCTAACTCTATCTATCTCTTTCTACCTGTCTTAATCTATCGGTCTACCTGTCTCTAAATCTATCTTTCTCTATTTCTATTTCTCTACCTCTGTCTCTTTCAACCCGTCTCTAAATCTATCTTTCTCTATTTCTATTTCTCTAATACTGTCTATCTCTTTTTACCTGTCTCTACATCTATCTGTCTACTTGTCTCTAACTTTATCTATCTCTCTGTATGCTTATGCGATTCATAACGTAGGTCGTACACTTATCACCCTATTATCTGGCTATATCTACCTACCTTTCGTCGTCTAAATTTACATTCGTGTCCCTTAGTACCATAGCTTTCATTCTTTAAAATGCTAAAAAAAAAAAGAATAAATAATCAAACAGACTGAAACTAAGAAAAAGAAAAAGAAAGAATGAGAAAAATATATATATATATAGAAGGAAAAAACCGTGAAATATGACCATTTTTGTTGCGAAACATTTGCCGACAGTCCGAGGGAAAACAGTGTGGAAAACGGTCACCAGCGTCGAAGGTTTTACATTACTGCTTCATATTTCCAATGCGGGGGAATACCATGCGGTCTGAAGGGAAGGAAGGAAGGGGGGCGAAGGAGAATGATCATGAACGCGGCTTTTGAGGATAAATACGTGTTTTTTTTTTTTTTTTTTTTTTTTTTAGGCTTTGGTTTGATTTGAATAAATGGAGGAATTGGTGAAATGGGTAAAGGATAGAGAAAAGCAGTTAGTCTGACTCTCTCACTTTCGCTATTCTTATCACAGAGAGAAAATGTCACTCTGCAGATTTTGAGTATGTGTATGCGAGGGAGAGGAAGAGACGCTTAGATAGATAAACAAATAGATAATAAAATAGACAGACAGACAAGAAGATAGATGGGTATATAGACAATAAAAAGAGTGAGGTTCCTTGCCATTCTTTCTTGTACATCATCCAAAAATTACCTTCAGATCCACACGCACGCTGGCACGCTCACACACACACAATAGGACACCACTTATTCCTTCTATCTTTAAGTTACCTGGGAACTAAGTTAGGGGTCCGTGTCCTTACAAATTTTCCCTTATCTCCCCACCTAAACGTACATTTCTTTTTACGAACAGCTTCGACTCGCTCAGGAAGATGCTTTCTTGAAATAAAAAGGTTCTGTAAGCTCGATTAGAAGAAATAAGTGAGCCAGAGAGAATGGACGAGGTACCGATAAAGTAAAGAAAACGGGAAAGCGACCAGGAAGCGAATAGAAAACGGGAATCGGAGATAAAGCTGTGTTCATGGCTTTAAAGTGCCCATCTCACAGAGCATGCCCACACCACGGGCAAGAGGAGTGCGCCGACGACAACTAAAGAGAAAGAGGGGAAGGAGAAATTTTGATAAATGGAGGCATGGATGATAATTATAATAATTATCTTCATTTTTGTATTTCTCTGCATCGTCTGCTGCATCATATGGCACTTCTTTCTTGAGCAACACTGAGCAAAATGGTAAGTAAAAATATCTTGTTTTATATGTATTTACTTTATTCTTTGCCCTCATTGTTATTATTCAAAATCCATATTCATAATAATCATCGTTTTTAATTATTACTGATGCACTCTCAATCAGTTAATCAGTTTCGCAAAATTTTAACTTTACCCATGATCGCATTTACTATTTTTTGTGTGAAAATGAGTTTTGCAATAAACACCACCAGTGCCGCTGTCAGTATCGTTGCTCTATTCTACTCTTTAGCTTCGTTATATGTATATCTATCCACTTATCTCTTTGTATAATAATCACCACACTCCCACCTCACATCTCATCCTCATCCTCATCCTCATCTCATCATTTCATCCTCATCCTCATCATCATCATCATCACCATCATCATCGCCATCTTCCTCTTCCTCCTCCACCTTCTCTTCCTCCATCATCATCACCATCACTATCACCCCCACCATCATCATCATTAGTTAGTGATGATCAACTAAATACTTAACCGAATAAATCATTTTAGTTCAAACAATCATAACCAACATGTCAATAATTAAATTATCATCACCATCACTTGTCAAGCTGTCATCAATCAACACCAACCAGTGAAGTGCATTTCCGCCTCGACAGTGGACCTAACTCTCTCTCTCTTTCTCTTTCTCTTTCTCTCTCTTTCCTCTTCTCTCTCTCTCTTATCTTTCCTCTTCTCTCTCTCTCTCTCTCTTTCTCTTTCTCTTTCTCTTTCTCTTTCTCTTTCTCTCTCTCTCTCTCTCTCTCCTCATTTCCCCTTTTTCATTCACATTAAGAAGTTACGTGTCTATTAATGTCTCCGTATATGTATTTGCATGCATTTGTCTTATTTATTAATATTATTATTGAATTGATTTTTCTGTTTAGAATCTTGACTTTACCAATTTCAAGTCATATGATATATTACTGGTTATCCTTCTTTCTATATTTGGTTTACTTCTTGTCTTCGTGAGCAGTGCAAAGACACATAACAGATGAACTGAATCATCTTCGGTTTTCCTTTTTCTTCTTCTTCCTTGATTATCCTACGTCAAGATGCAAGCAAGAAACAAACAAGAAGCAAGCAAGGAACAAACAAGGAATTAGGAATCCATAGAGTAAGTCTCATAACTAAAGATCCTCAGTTATTCCACATAAATATATATATTGCTGAGAAAACACAAGACCTTGCAAACGAAAAAAGAAATGACGACAAAAAATGGCGAAAGAAATATTTTGAATCCCTGCAAGAAAGGATTTCCTGGGACTTAATTTGTAAGTTCTAAACGATCGACTTAATCGGAAAGAAATCAGAGCGCCCTCTATGAAGTGGCGAGTGAACGGGGCCCTGAGAGACGGTGGGGTGGGGAGGGGAGGGGGAGGAGGGGGAAGGCGATCGTTAATGGGATTTTCTGTTTTCTTTTATTTCGTTTCATGATTATGTTTTCTTTACTAAAGACGGGAGTTGAATAGAGAAAGAAGAGGGGAATTATAAAGAAAGAGAGAAGGAGAGAGAGATGGTGAGAAAAAAGACAGAGAGAGAAAGAAGAGGAAATTATAAAGAAAGAGAGAGGCAGAGAGGAGCGAGCGAGAGGAGCGAGAAGCGAGAGAGAAGAGGAGAAGAGAGAAGAGAAGAGAGAGAGAGAGAGAGAGAGAGAGAGAGAGAGAGAGAGAGAGAGAGAGAGAGAGAGAGAGAGAGAGAGAGAGAGAGAGAGAGAGAGAAGA
>NW_020870600.1:52500-55000 GCF_003789085.1 Penaeus vannamei
TTCTCTGAGGTAGGGAGGCCACCAGACTGATAAACAAGATGAACTCGTCCACAAAAAGATCGCTCGCCATTAAGCCAATCAAGGCAGCAAAAAAAATCTAATAACATCAAGACTATTAGCGCTAATAACTTCTTGTTAATGAGACCGGTCGCATGCGTTGCTAACTGACGGTCTCCTGCCAGCCTGGAGACTGCCCATACCTCTTGCTGGGAGAGTTATAACGCCGAATGTCTCTCTGTCTCTCTTCTTGTTACCTTTTACTTTATCTTGCTCTCTTCTTTTCCTTATTTTTGTTTACTCTTTTCCTTCCTTTTCGTTCTCTCTCTCTCTCTCTCTCTCTCTCTCTTCTCCTCTCTCTCTCTCTCTCTCTCTCTCTCTCTCTCTCTCTCTCTCTCTCTCTCTCTCTCTCCTCTCTCTTTGAAATTGCTCCATTCATTTCTTTTCCCCTCTTCTTTGTTTTTCATTTCTCCCCCCTTCCTATTTCTATTTGCACACTATTTATATTCATCTTTCTAGTTTATCTATTTATCTATTTATTTAGTCTTGGTCTTAGGTTTTTATCCTCCTGGTCTGTCGATCTATATTGGTCTGTGTATTTCTCTTTGTTTCTAACGTTCATTTCACTTTCCGTCCCCCTGAAAACGACAAAAGAAAAAAATTATTTTGCGAGTTTTCACCCCCGTCAAAAATCGTTTCCAATCGCCTGAATGACTCTGTGTGTTCAACAGAACAATGTTTTCGTATTCGCAGCGTGAAAAGCGACTAGATAACCTGATATGCATTTGCTTTCGTTGCTAATTCCTATTAATCCGTACAGAAAGCGTTGCTGTTGCTCTTTTACAAATACAGATACAGATAGATAAACAGATATAGACACACACACACACACAATATATATATATATATATATATATATATATATATATATATATATATATATATATGAGAGAGAGAGAGAGAGAGAGAGAGAGAGAGAGAGAGAGAGAGAGAGAGAGAGAGAGAGAAGAGATAGATATAGATATATAGATAGATAGACAGATAGATAGAAAGATATATAGTGTTGTTGCCATCTACCTCTCTCCATCTTTCCATTTACCAATCGCCCTTCATATCTAAATCTCTCTAAATACACATACACAAATATCGATTCGCATAGACTTTACTAACGATTTTCCATCACTGTCATTTCCTATCATCAACTCCGTAATCTCTGTCCTTATCTCTGTCCATGGAAGCGAATTGTCCAGCATTATAAACGCGACGCTATAAAGGAGGAGAATGATGAAATTATGCGCATGAATTTGACTATTTTGGTCATTTTGAGTTCATGGAAGGCTTAGAACTGTGTGTGTGTGTGTGTGTGTGTGTGTGTGTGTGTGTGTGTGTGTGTGTGTGTGTGTGTGTGTGTGTGTGTGTGGTGTGTGTGTGTGTGTGAGGAGGGTATCAGAAGTTTGTGAGGTGTGTGATCAGTCAGTAAGTGTGTGTGTGTGTAAGTGTGTGTGTGTGTGTGTGTGTGTATGTGTGTGTGTGTGTGTGTGTGTGTGTGTGTGTGTGTGTGTGTGTGTGTGTGTGTGTGTGTGTGGTGTGTGTGTGTGTGTGTGTGTGTGTGTGGTGTGTGTGTGTGTGTGTGTGCGTGTGTGTGTGTGCGTGTGTGTGTGTGTGTGTGTGGTGTGTGTGTGTGTGTGTGTGTGTGTGTGCGTATGTGTGTGTGTGTGTGTGGTGTGTGTGTGTGTGTGTGTGTGTGTGCGTGTGAGCGACTTGCCTCTCCGCACAGAGTCCGTGTGTCCGGTGTCTGGGTTATCACCAACGCTTCGCTCCCGGAGACATCAGGAATGCTTCTGACAGATATATTGTTTTCCTGTATTTCTTCTTCTCTCTCTCTCTCACTCTCTCTCTCTCTCTCTCTCTCTCTCTCTCTCTCTCTCTCTCTTCTCTCTCTCTCTCTCTCTCTCTCTCTCTCTCTCTCTCTCTCTCTCTCACTTTCCTTTCCCCCTCTCTCTCTCTCACACTTTCCTTCTCTCTCTGATTCACTCTGTCTGTCTGTGTCTATGTCTGTCTGTCTGTCTATCTGCCTCTGCTCTCTCTTCTCTCTCTCTCTCTCTCTCTCTCTCCTCTCTCTCTCTCTCTCTCTCTCTCTCTCTCTCTCTCTCTCTCTCTCTCTCTCTCTCTCTCTCCTAATCTATCCTCGGCCAGAAACTTGAAAATGTTCCCTAGAGAAAAACTTAGAACAGCGCAATACTGCCATCACGCTAACGTTTCTAATCTTTGAAATGAAACGTTGACTTTATTCAGTAAATCGTCATAAATAACTTATAACTTACGGAGTACAAAGATACTCCCGATACCTTATCTGTATTTCTCTCTTTTATTCTTATTATCATTCATATGCATATTCTTATCATATTTATCACGCATATTGCCTCTTATCTCACTACTTCTCTACAAAAACCTACACGATTAATTTCTGAGGCATTTATTTACAAGATATTAACCAAGAGGC
>NW_020870600.1:60000-62500 GCF_003789085.1 Penaeus vannamei
GACAAGGAGGGAGAAGAAAAAGAAGAAAAGGAGGAGGAAGAGGAGAAGGATGAGGAGGATATAAGAGAGACACGACGAAAGGGGGAAAGGAAATGGGTGAAAAAAGATAGAGAAAAATGGCATCGTAAAAATAAAGCATGAATAAGTAGACAGAAACGAGTACAGACACTGATAAGGGGAAGAAAAAAAAAATAAAAATAAAAACCCTTAAATGAATCCTCGAAAAAGAGAGATGAAAAATATGGGTAAAAGTTAAAGTAAATATACCGAAACGTCGAAAACGATACAAACAAACAAACAAAAAAACTGACGACCGACTTAAGAAAACACACGAAGGGTTGTGCCTCATCTGGTCCTTCTGTTTCCCTTTCTCTGGGCTTCTTGAACGCACGGTTCCTCCTGCATCAGTTTGTCTTTATGTTTACCTACTTTCACACACACACACACACACACACACACACACACACACACACACACACACACACACACACACATATAATATATATATATATATTATATATATATATATATATATATATATATATATATATATATATATATACATGTATGCATATAAATTTATATATCTCTATAACACTTGTATGTCAAGGCAGAAATCCCCAGTACAGAGAGGGCTGCGTTGAGTGCCGCAGGCAAATGGCTGTAATACCACTCCTCATGACAACTTTATTTTTTTTTATCTAGTTTCTTATTAAAATACAAATTTACCATTACAGCTAATTGAAAAAAAATCTAGTTTCGCATAAAACTGAATGCATCCAATTCAAGCAACCTTTAAAATGTCCCCTCATTAGTAGCGGCGACGCAGATTTTAATAATACCATGTTTCGTCTGTCAACAATTAAAGCCCGAAGATAAACACATGGTAAGACAAAATTGTCGAAGCAAATGTGAGTTCAAAGAAACAGCTAGACTTTGATGGCTTTGATCTCTTTCCACGCTCTTTCTCTTGCCTCTCTCTCTCTTCTTCCTTCTCTAAATTCCACCTTTCTTTCCTCCTCTCGTCTCCTCTCTTTCTTTGCCCTCTCTCTTCTCCCCTCTCTAAATTCCATCTTTCTTTCCTCCTCTCTTTCTCTTGCCCCTCTCTCTCTTCTCCCCTCTCTAAATTCCACCGTTCTTTCCTTCTCTTTTCTCCCTTTTCTATATTCCTCCTTCCTTTCCTCTTCTCGTCTTCTCTCTTTCTCTTCTCCCTTCTCTAAATCCCACCTTTCTTTCCTCCTCTCGTCTCCTCTCTTTCCCTTGCCCCTCTCTCTTCTCCCTTATCTAAATTCCACCTTTCTTTCTTCTTTTGTCTTCTCTCTTTCTCTTACCCCTTTCTATTCTCTATTCTCTAGATTCCTCTTTCTCTTACCCTTCTCTCTTCTCCCTTCTCTAAAAAAGACTAAAATATAAACTCTGATAATAGAAAATATAACCTTTCGAGACGCTTACTTAAGGGGTGTTGACGGACCAATGGTAGACATTTTTCTTTTTTTCTTTTATATGCGTTTTAACTATCCGGGATATTTCTGTTGCGTTTATTCTGGTCATTTTGGAACTGTTGCTTATAAAAGGAAGACTAATAAATAGCGACGATTATTCTAAACCGTTGGGGAAATAATAATGATATTAATAAAGTAATGATAATAATAATACAGATGAAATGTATTCATGTTGACAAATGTATAAAAGGTATGAATGAGAATCAAATATCTTCACAATACAATATGTATAATAATAATGATAATAATGATAATCATCAATATTGTTATAATAACTATAATAATAATGAAAACAGCAATAACAAGAACAATGATAATAACTGTTATCAATATTGCTATAATAACAACAATAAAGAAAAAAATCAGTGGTATTAACGTTCACTCTATCGCTCTTTTCTGAACCTCTCTATAATGCAACCTCCCATGAAACTGTCTTTGCTCTCCGACTTGCCTTCGATCGACAGGTGCAGTGGAAGGAAATTCTGAACTGCATTCGAGGCTATGCCATTTTGATTTAAAAAAAAAAAAAAAAAAAAAAAAAAAAAATTTTTTTTTTTTTTTTTTTTTTTTTTTTTTTTTTTTGTAATCGATGAAAACTTTGGGGTTTCATGCCTAGGGGGTTTTGTTAAGTCTGTGCATTTTGTTGGTTTGACTTTTTTTTTTACTTTGTAACTTTAAGTGAGGATTTTTTTGGGAGTCACTGATAAAAAGAAAAGTGAAATTCCGTAATATTGAACCTGCTAGTGACCAAAAAAAAAAAAACTTTATTTTGCAAGTGCGACAGTATATTTGCACTATCTTATAACAAAAGAACTTTTTAAGATGATGAAACGAGGGGATTGAGAGAAGATAGATATTTCTTCAAAGGATTTTTTTTAAGGCGGAGTGAGCTCTCCTGAACTATGATTACCTAGGATTAAGCGAGGAAATATCCTGGAAGACGCTTTTGAAGTCGAAACTTAAATAGGGTAAACGATAAACGAAATTTGAGGCTTGGA
>NW_020870600.1:70000-72500 GCF_003789085.1 Penaeus vannamei
ATACACAGTTGTAAGCGTTCTTTTGTGGGCTCAACTTCACACACGCACAAACACACACACACATTCCTACAAACACACGCACATACAGGACCATTCATACACACAAACAAAGACACAAACACACATGTGAGGGGCCGTTTCCATGGGCTATTCAGTGTTTGCGTGGCAAGTGATATAGTCTCAACGACAAGGTTCCAGAGTTCACTTGGATTAGTTATTATCCTTATTAGTTTCATGATTCCCGTCTGTGTTGGTTTGATAAGGTCACTGCTGTCAGAAAGTTAGGTATTTATGTGCAGAAATAGATATAAATAGACAGTGAAGATTACTTCTTGTGTAGGTGGACATGAAGTGGTTTGTGTGTGTGTATGTGGTATGTGTGCGTGTGTGTTTCTGTTTGTTTGTGTGTGTTTGTGGTGTGTGTGTGTGCGTGTGTGCGTGTGTGCGCGTGTGTGCGTGTGTGTGTGTGTGTGTGTGTGTGTGTGTGTGTGGTGTGTGTGTGTGTGTGTGTGTGTGTGTGTGTGTGTGTGTGTGTGTGTGTGCATCTTTTCCCCGAGCAAGAATACAAGGCCAAGAGTATATCCGAGGAACGTTATTGGTCTTCAGGAAACCCAAAAATGTTCCAGAAGAAATTTGACAGATGCAGCATCTTCCGAGGGCCGAGAGCGAGAGGGACCAGCGCAGGAGGAGACCAGATATTGTGTTGTCAGAAAGTTCTGGGGAACATTTGAAGAGATGAAACAAAAGAACAATTTCCTTATCCACTGAATTTCAGCCTGGCACTGTAACCATGTTTCGTTTTCATTTAATAACTGATTTTGATCTATTACGATGAAGGAGAAGAAAAGGAGACATCTGAGGTCTTCAAAATTCAACACAATGATTAAAAAAAAAACAGCAAAAAAATATAATCCTTCGTTCTGACTTTTACTTTACACGTGTAGTGACGTCATCGTTTCTGAGAAGAGGGTAAACGTGAATGGCCGAAGCGAGGGTGGATGAGTGTAACTGACTTTAAATTCACAAACCTTTTTGGGCTTGAAAGAGAAAGGAATTCAGAAGAAAGCCAGATATGAAAAAGAGCTGGAGAGAGAGAGAGAGAGAGAGAGAGAGAGAGAGAGAGAGAGAGAGAGAGAGAGAGAGAGAGAGAGAGACAGAGAGAGATAAACGGAGACAGAGAGAGAGAGAGAGAGATAAACGGAGACAGAGAGAGAGAGAGAGATAAACGGAGACAGAGACAAAGACAGAGACAAAGAGAAAGACATACAGACAGATTGGCAGACAGACAAACAGCGAAACAGACCAGCAAACCTAAAAAAAAAAAAAAAAAAAAAATCCATAGATAACGCTGAGAACAGAAGCAAAGGAAGAAACCCGAAGCGGGGGAACCAACCAAAGGGAAACAGGCTGCGAATGGACGCGTTTATGTACCAAATGTTTGGGCTGAGATGCTGGCGGTGGGGGGGGGGTGGGGGGGTGGTGGGGTTAGGGAGGGAGACGAGCGGAGGAATCGAGTAAATGAGAGAGGAAGAGCCGTCAGAAAGAGAGAAGGGGGGAATGAGTGAGAGGGAGAAGATCCGAGTACGTATGAGAGGAAATGCTAATGGAAAGGATAAAAGAGATGCGCGAGAGGGAGAAGAATCGAATAAGGAGAAAATGAGAAAATGGAATGAGTGCAAGAGGAAAGATCGCGAACTCAAAAGAGCGATGGAATTAGTGAGAAGGAGATAATGAAATAATTAATGGAAGAATGAAAAAAAGTCAAATAAAGAGAGCATGCGATGCCACAAAAGTAAAAAGAATGAGAGAATTAAAAAAAAAAAACAAATAAACTAGTAAACATGAGACGTAAGAAAATGAAAAGGGAATTAGTGAGAGGGAGAAATATGGAAAGATCGAGTAAACAAGAAAATAACCAATAAAAAGGGGACAAGGAAATGACAATAATCATCGTGAAACAAGAAAGTGAATAATAGATAAGCCAAAGGAGACTAAAACACAGAAAGAAACATGCATCTTGTCCTTGCAAATGAATACATAACAATATAACACCAAAAGAAAGAATACAAAACCTTGAAAAAAAAAAAAACGAACAAACCCAAAGAATACAAAAACAAAAAAAAACAAAGAAAATAAAAACTTTTTTTTCTATCACCATCACTTTTACTCGGCTTCATTACGTATTCCTATTGTCACCCCATGCAAAGAGGGGAACAGGAGTGAAGGAGGAAAAAACCCGAACCAAAAAAAAAAAAAAAAAAAAAAAAAGAGGGCATGTGTTCGATGAGATGCGAAAACTGGAATTCCATTCGCATGACAAACAAAGATGGGCGAAATGGAGTGCGGCGAGAGGTGTTGTGTGCGGGTCCCTGTGTGTGTGTGTGTGTGTGTGTGTGGTGTGTGTGTGTGTGTGTGTGTGTGTGTGTGTGTGTGTGTGTGTGTGTGTGTGTGTGTGTGTGTGTGTGCTTTTATGTATATATGTGTGTGTGTGTGTGTGTGT
>NW_020870600.1:77500-80000 GCF_003789085.1 Penaeus vannamei
TATATACTAGATAGAGGAGAGCAGGGGGAGATAAAAAGAAACAGAGAGAGAGGGGGGAGAGAGGAACAGATAGATAGATAGAAAAGAGACCATTTACTACCATACAGAGGAACCGAAATAGCCCCTCCCCCCCCCCCCCCCCAACCACCACCACCTTTCTTCTTCTTTTGTTGCACGACCATCAAAGCATTGAAAGGAAAGAGAATAGGTTAGATAATGAAAATGAATGAACCACCACATGAAAACTCCAAGACATGAAGTACACAAAGAGAAGGAAAGCCTTTGTACAATGTTCACTACGCTTTTCATACTCCGTTGGACAAAACCCAAAAGCCCCATTGTCTGATCACTTATATTTACGGAGATACTAATGACTCGTACGAGAAATAGGGTGGCACACTAATTGGAGGGAGGAGAAGGGGTGAGAGGGAGGGAGGAGAGAGGGAGAGGAGGAGAGAGGAGAGGAGAGAGGAGGGAGGGAGGAGAGGAGGGAGGAGAGAGAGAGAGAGAGAGAGAGAGAGAGGGAGGGGGGGAGAGAGAGGGAGAGATTGGCAAATTCACAAACCTATTTTTTTTTTTTTTTTTGGCTCGATAAAGAAAAAAATCAGAAGAAGCCAAAGATGTACCGAAGGTAAAAACATAGAGTGAAGAGAGAGAGAGAGAGAGAGAGAGTGAGAGAGAGACTGACAAATTTACAAACCTTAGAGCTGGAGAGAGAGAGAAAGAGACTGACGAATTCACAAACCTTTTTTTTTTGGGGGGGGGCTCGATGAAGAAAGGAAATCAGAAGGAAGCCAAAGATGTACCGAAGGTAAAAACATAGAGTGAGAGAGAGAGAGAGAGAGAGAGAGAGAGAGAGAGAGAGAGAGAAGAGAGAGAGAGAGAGAGAGAACAGTCCCCTCTTCCCCTCTTCATGGCACGCGCCGCATTATAACTTGCCATGCCATGCCCAATTTATAATTCTAATTACTCCTTTTTCTCCACAGGTAAGCGGATGTCCCTAGTCACCCGACGCATCGTAAGTAACCTTTTTCCTACCACCCTCCTTGTACCGGAAGTGTCATGGCGTCTGGCTCACCCACACACTTCTCTCTTTGAAGCGTTTTTTCCTCCCCTTTTTTTTTTCTTCTTCTCCTTCTTTTACCATACACTCTTTTCCTTCCGTTCGGCGTGGAGATACGGCCTTTGGTGACCGGCTATGGGCTGGCAGCCACCAAAGGCGACGTTATCTCCCTCGTTCAGCTATTCTAACTTCGGCGGTGTTTATCCAGCTCTTCCCTTTGCCGCTTCGTTTATCCCCAGTCTTCTGGAGTTTGAACAAACATGCTTTCATTTGCAGAAAAAGGTAAGAAAATAAAAATAAAAATCTCGTTAAAAAAATAGGAAAAGAATATTTTAACTTCGCAGGCATTTTGTATGATTTTCTCTTTTTTTCTGTGGCGGTTGTGTAAGCTTATATACCTTTGCTTACATACTTAAACTCGTGTGTGTGTGTGTTGTGTGGTGTGGTGTGTGTGTGTGTGTGTGTGTGTGTGTGTGTGTGTGTGTGTGTGTGTGTGTGTGTGTGTGTGTGTGTGTCTCAACAATTCATTCCTTAAATCACCACATGAGAATAGCTATTCAACCACTATCTCTACCCCCCAACCTCGGTCCAAGAATTGTCTGTTGAGCCTGGCCTGCGCGACACCTGAGGCGACGGCCAAAGAAGTGATTGTTCCCCCCAATCCCGGCGTTAATCCGCGATTGGACTTTGAGTTCCCACGGGGATTGAGATTCTACCTTCATTCTTTGTTGCTCCTGGTCGTCTTTTTTTTTTTTTTTTGGAAATTCTATTTTTAATTAAAGCTTATCTTCTTTACAGTAGACATTGAATTGCACAACCATATACACAGACACACAACGCACGCACGCATACACACACGCACGCACACGAACACGCACATGGACACACATACACACTATACATACATACCTATATGCACATAAATATGTATGTTTAATACCCATGTACGAATACACACTGAAGCACTTATGCGTGTATGTATGTATATGTATAATCATATGTATATTAAATATGTAATATAATAAATATATGTAATATATATGTGTATAAATATACACACACACACACACACACACACACACACACACACATACACTGTGTGTGTGTGTGTGTGTGTGTGTGTGTGTGTGTGTGTGTGTGTGTGTGTGTGTGTGTGCGCGTGTGTGTGTGTGTGTGTGTGTGTGTGTGTGTGTGTGTGTGTGATGTGTGTGTGTGTGTGTGTTGTGTGTGTGTGTGTGTGTATGTATGCATGTATGTATATATATTTGTATATGTATGCAGACACACACACACGCATGTGTGTGTTTGTGTGTATCCATGTAATGTGTGTGTCTGTGTTTGTTTACGCCCTACTACGTATATAAAAGATTCTAAACACAACACTGGACCATCTTCATCATATATATACTTTACCTACAGTTACAGTATATATGAACA
>NW_020870600.1:85000-90000 GCF_003789085.1 Penaeus vannamei
CATGGATCAAAAAGGGAAGAAACAACAGATCCCCAAACGTTTGGCTCTATTGTTGAATAAATCGTTTCCAGATTACGACAGAATGAGGTCAGTCGTGCTGCTTAACTTCCCTCTCCCGTCATTGGCTTTTCCCAGTCACAGTCCCCCACACTCGGCGTCGTAAGAAGGAGGGAAGTAAGAGACAGCGCGTCACAGGTTGGGAAAAGGAAAACAACAAAAACCGAAGTTCACTTGTTCTAATCTTTCTGCCGCCCTTGACTCTGGCACGAATTATTTTGTTTCTTCTTCTTGAAAAAGCGTGTGACTGCTGAAATTGGGAGGAGGAACAAGTAACCGATGAGGTACAGCTGGCTGAGGCCACAGTTGCGCCAAGATCATCTTAGCCTGATCATGATAAAGTAAGACAATAAAATAACAATCAAAAATAGTAAAAGTAAAAATCCAATAAAGGTACATCAGATGAAACCAAAAGAAATAGGCAACAGCGACAGTAGGCCTATAAAAGGACTGGAGATAACAGGAAAGGGATAAAGACGGCAAGTTCAAAGGGAGAACGGATAGCCAGAGGAGGAAGGGATTAAGTTTGTCTAGTGGCCGTTCCCTTCATACGAAATGGAATGAAAATCTATAAAAAAAAAAAAAAACGATTACGTGCATGCCACCATGGGAGAGAAAGATAGAGAGAATTGAGAAGAGGAGAGAAAAAAACGATTTTTCCAAATAAAAGAAAAAATTCCCCTGTACAAAAAGTGTCTGAATAATCATGTTTTTTTTATTTCATTCATTCGAGGAAAAACACGAATAGCCTTTGACACGTAGCAATGGCACTTCCAGCTGCTTTGTCTAATGGCCGAATAGAGAGAGAGAGAAAAAAAAAACTCGGGATGAAATAATTCTCCAGTGAAAAGAAAAACGTATTCATTCAAATACATGAGTATGCTTTCATTCTTTTTTGATCATTTCGCATACCAGACTCATCCGGGAGGAGAAGTAAATGCACCATGTGTGTGGCCTCCGAAAACATGAACAGAGTACGCAGCCAAACGCCACATCATGGTGCTCGACGAGTTCTTCTCCGCCCATTAAGATAAAGAGAAATAGAGATAGATGGATAGAGAAAGAGGGGGTAGAAATAGAGAGAAAGATAGAGAGAGAGAGAAGAGAAGAGAGAGAGAGAGAGAGAGAGAGAGAGATCCTCCCCTCAACTTAGTCCGAATATGGCCTCCGAAAACACGAAGAGGCAGAGTACGGAGCCAAACGCCACATCATGGTGCTCGACGAGTTCTTCTCCGCCCATTAAGATAAAGAGAAATAGAGATAGATGGATAGAGAAAGAGGGGGGTAGAAATAGAGAGAAAGATAGAGGGAGAGAGAGAGAGAGAGAGATCCTCCCCTCAACTTAGTCCGAATATGGCCTCCGAAAACACGAAGAGGCAGAGTACGGAGCCAAACGCCACATCATGGTGCTCGACGAGTTCCTCTTGCCCAGGGCGAGTGCGACCCGCTCTGGCTTCTCCGCCCATTGTGACGCGAGGAAACCTTTAATTACTGAAGCCCGAACACAGAGGCGCACCTGCACCGCCACGTCAACACGCCTGATTAAACCTGTGCCTCAAGACCTTCCCCTCATATCCCCTTCGCCTCATTTTTCGCTTCCCCTTGGCCCTTTCCCCCTCATTCTCCCGTTCGTCCTCTTTACACCTCCCCTCTTATATTCTCCCTCTTTTATTTCTCTCCTACATTCTCCCTCCTTTCCACTTCCTCTCCCCTTATCCCTTCCCTCGTTCTCCTTCGGCCTCCCCTCTTTCTCTCCCTCCTTCCCTGGCCTCTTCCTCATGCTCCCCCCCCCCTCCTCCTCCTCCCTCGGTTCCGATTTTCCCCTTCAATTCAGACTTCCTACTTTAATTTTCTCGAATCTCAGGAAATCTCTCTTTTTTTTCTCTCTCTCTCTCCCCCAACCTACTTTCCCCCGCCCTCCCCCACACTAAGCTGTCTCGCCCTTCGCAGTCCCAGAGGGGAAAGTGGAGTCAAACGGCGATATCTTTGGTCTCTCAAGGAACTACATAATGGATGGTGGGGAAAAGAGGGGAAGGGGAGAGAGGGAAGGAGGGGAACGAGAGGGGAAGGAGGGGGGAGGGAACGAGAGGAAGGGAGGGGGGAGGGGAAGGGAGGTGAGGGGAAATAAATTGGGCGAAAGAAGTAAATGGGATGGAAATGGGGGAGGGGAATGAGGCTTAAGTATGAAGCAGGTGCAATTACGCTCGCTTCAAAGAATGAGAAGAGTATCAGATTGGATCTCATATCATTACTTCGTATCCTGGACACCGGAATCACACGCAGCGAAGGATTGCCTGTAGGAAGTGAAAGTGATTTACATTTGACAATTTCTCACACAAACACACACACACACACACACACGCACACCACACACACACACACCACATACACACACACACACGCACACACACACACACATACACACATACACACACACACCCGGAGACATACCAAATAACACATTCATATAAGTACAAAAAAAACATCTGTATATTCATCTTACATTTTATGCACATATATGTACATGTATATATATCTGTAAGTATATGTATATATAAATGTGTATGTGTGTGTGTGTGTTCTTGCATGCATGCATGGGTGCTTGAATATAGGCATATGCATGCATGTATATATATATATATATATATATATATATATATATATATATATATATATATATATATGTGTGTGTGTGTGTGTGTGTGTGTGTGTGTGTGTGTGTGTGTGCGTGTGTGTATGTTGTGTGAGTGCACACACACACACATATATATATATAGCTATATAGCTATTCGCGATTTTAAATATATTGCATCGAAAACTCTACGGCGATTTTGCATTCTGTTTCGCCAACGGTCATACCAGCTGAAAGCATCATTTCTCATCTTCATCCCTTCTTCTACGCTCATCCTTCTCCCTCTCTATCTCTCTTCCTCCTCTCTCAATCCCTCTTTCTGCTCTTTTGTCTATTTAACCCCCATCACACACATGCTTATATACACACATATATCATATTATATATATTATACCATCTCTCTATATATATACACATATAGACATTCAGGAAAAACACACACACATACATACACGTAAATATATATATGTGTGTGTATAATAATATATATATATATATATATATATATATATAATATATATATAATATATATATATTATATATTATATTATATATATATATATATGTGTGTGTGTGTGTGTGTGTGTGTGTGTGTGTGTGTGTGTGTGTGTGTACACACACACACACACACACACACACACACACACACACACACACACACACACACACACACACATATATATATATATATATATATATATATATATATATATATATATATATATATTCTCCACAAACATGACCGCACGCCCCACAGACACACCTAGCGGTACAATGAGGTGTTCACTGAGACATTATTCTCTCAGTGTAATGTCTTAAGTATTGCTTCGGCCATGAGATGTAATCAATACAGGATTCTGACCGTGCATGGCGAGGTTAAAGAAGAGCATCCGTATAGGCAGGCAAGCTTTCACAGATAAGTACAGACAAACACTTGAAATTTCACGGAATCTGAGCACATAACTGTTCGAGGACTGTCGGGCAAATGGTTATAGAGTGAGCTACGTGCATATATGTAAACTCTGAAACTAAGTTATTGTAATATTGAATACTCGGACAAAATACTCATGTGTTTATAGAATAATCAATGCAAAAATATTAAGCAGGTGATCGAATAGGTCATATGTGGTTTTACAGAGAAAGAAATATGCATAAAGAAAGCAATGGAAAAGACGAAAATAAATGCGCCTTTCACTCGATAACAAAACTGATATATCAGACACATTACATGGAATAGGTTTAAGATCCCTGATATATTTACGATAGACCCATAAACGAGACAGACAGAATACTCAGCTCCTGAACGTATGGAGCGAGTGCGGGTTGCATAAGCGCGGCTGACACCCACGTGCACGTAAATATAAACTGCTCCAACTTCTGTATCGTCTCGATGGTGGTTGGAAAGGACGGCGCGAGGGAGAAGGAGGAAGAGTGAAAACCAGGTGGGAGGCTGGGAGAGTGTTCCTGGCTTGTGAAGCTTCCAGAAGACGCAGGCTCTGTCGATGTGTCATTCTCGAGCTTCTGAGAGTCACCTTGAGTCAGGAAAGGGGAAAGGCGGCGAGGAGGGGGTCTGGGAGGGGTAGGAGGGGCAAGGGGAGGAAGGGGCGAGAGATGAATGGCGGAGGGAGTGGTAGCGAGGACAGGGGTACGGGTGATGGAGAAATTGATGGCCGGGAAGTTCGGAATGTGTAAGGGAGGGGGGAAAAGAGAGAGAGGAGGAGGAGGAGGGAGGGAGGAGGGAGAGAGAAGAGAGAGGGAGGGAGAGAGAGAGGGAGAGGAGGAGGGAGGGAGAGAGAGGAGGAGGAGGGAGGGAGAGAGGAGGAGGAGGGAGGGAGAGGAGAGAGAGAGAGAGAGAGAGATGAAATGGATAGAGAGGTGGAGATAAACTATGTATAAAACAAAGAGAAAGAGAGAATGATGATAAAACACGAAGGAGGGAAGAGCAAGAACGGGTAAGGACAAAGAAGAGACAGAGAGGGAAAACATGCAAGGATATTGAAAAGAAGAGGAAAAAGAAGATGAATGTCAATGCCCTGGCTTCCACCTCTTTGCAACATGGAATCCTGTAACGAACCCTAAAACAAAATAACCTCTTGCAGCGCCACCTGTTGCAAGCTGGACTCCTGCAGTTCAACCTGTTGCAACAGGGACTCCTGCAGCGTTATTCTTGATGCAATGTGAATTCTTGCAGTCTTCAAGAAAAGCCTCTTGAAACCCGTTTTTCCGGAGTGGATTCTGGATGTTAATTGTATCATTTTTTCTGCAAAAGAGATGCACGGGATAATAGGTATGAGTGCCTTTAAGTGCAATG
>NW_020870600.1:132500-135000 GCF_003789085.1 Penaeus vannamei
GAGTTATCTCTCCGTCACATCCAATTATTCGTTATATTTACAGGAGAATAAACTCCATCAAAAATATAATTACAATCTTGAAAATGTGAATTGCTACGGCACCAAAAAAAAAAAAAAAAAAAAAAAAAAAACATAAATAAATAAATAAATATACACGTAAAAACTCATTCCTGTCGACAACAGTATTCATTACGGTGAAAGAAATAGAAGATTTCGCAAATAAATATGACAAGCAATTAAAATGCTTGCGAGGTTATTTCACGCCTCAGAAGATCTGTCAACGCGCATGACGAAAGCCTCTGTCATGCGGACTTAAGGTCACACACTCAAAGTCAAGGTCAATACAGTGTCATGCCACGTTCGGAGGTAAGGTCGGAGTTCACGAATCAACTCTGAGGTTCGGTGATCAGTGTGTTCGGATGCCGAGACTTTGACGTGGTTCGGATACAAGATTCAAATCGGTTGCAAGGTTGCAGGTAGATGATGACGAGACGAAAGGAAATTTGAGGTAAAAATGCAAAATTACTTATAAATTCATGTTGTATCAAGTTACAGCTGTCAGATAATCTCTAAGATTTGATTTCATTATCATACATCCGAAGCTGAACACATTATAAAGAAAGGAGGGGAAGTGATACAGCATGATGAAAGTAAAAAACAATAACTATGCACTTCCCCATTACTTTAAAAAGGCAGTGCACTCTATTTCTTTTTCTATTTCTATTTCTCTCTCTCTCTCTCTCTCTCTCTCTCTCTCTCTCTCTTCTCTCTCTCTCTCTCTCTCTCTCTCTCTCTCTCTCTCTCTCTCTCTCTCTCTCTCTCTCTCTCTCTCTCTCTCTCTCTGCGTGTGTGTGTGTGTGTGTGTATTTTTGTGTGTATGTGTATCTGTACGTATATGTAAATAGACAAATACATATATATATATATATATTTATATATACATATATACATATATATACTTATGTGTGTGCGCGGTTGTGTGTGTGTATGTACGTGTGTGCGCTTGCATTTACTCACACACACACACACACACACACACACACACACACACACACACACACACACACACACACACCACACACACCACACACACACACCACACACACACACAACCTCTATGCACGTGTCTATAATTCTATTTTTCTTTATCCTTTTTTCCTTATTTCTGCGTTTTATGCATATCTTAACATACATTTTATCACCTTAATTCTTGTATATACTCCCCTAAAATAAAACTGAAACATGAATGTCAAGAAACTATTTAAACATAGGTTGAGCAATTTTGTATGTAGAAGATATTTCCTTTTTTCCCCTCTATTCGTTTTTATTTAAATCAAGAAGCACAAGATTTTTAAAAATCTCTAAGATGATTAATGATTGATCTTTCTTTCCAGGTAAGTGTGACATCTTGGAGGAAAGGAACACAGGCTCTTCCGGTTCAGGTGAAGTACTTTGTTTTTTTTGTTGTTTTTTTTTACTTATTTTCCATTAAGAAACTCGTATGGTTTGTTTACACACATCGACTTCCTCAAGACCTAAGTTTTTATGCGTATTTGCGCGCATGGATGTGTGTGCGTTTGTGTGTGTTGTGTGTGTGTGTGTGTGTGTGTGTGTGTGTGTGTGTGTGTGTGTGTGTGTATGAATCACTCTCTCCCAGTAACATCAGTTCCAGTCTCCCCTCTTCTTGGTTTCCTTTCCTCCTTTCCCCTCCTTCGCTTGCGCTCCCTCCTCCTCGTCTCAACCTACTTCCCCTCGCCCCGCCCCTTTCCATGACCCCATCCCCCACCCACTTCGGCCCACCCCTTCCCCCATCATCTTCCCACGCTCCCATCCCACCCCCGTCTCTCACCTCCTTTCCCCCGCCCTTCCCCTACCCCCTTCCTTACCCCCCATCCCTCACCCCTTCTCCTACCCCATCCCCCACCAACATCCCCCACTCCATCCCCACCCCTTCGGGCCCCCCTTCGCCCCCCTTCCCCGCACAGACCGACAGGTAAACACTCGTCATTTCCTCCCAAACATTTTGTGATTCGGACCCGACGGGGATGATGCGGCCGCTAGATTAACCAATTTTCCCAGTCTTCCTCGGCCTGCTTGCTCTTCTCTTCTCTCTTTGTATATTCTCCTCTCTCTCTCTTGATTCTCCTTTCTTTTCTTCTCTCATGTCCTTCTCACTTGCCTCTCTCTCTCTCTCTCTCTCCTCTCTCTCTCTTCTCTCTCTCTCTCTCTCCTTCTCTCCTCTCTCTCCTCTCTCTCTCTCTCTCTCTCTGGGCCATCTGCTTACTCTTTGCTACTACTCATCTCACAATCTCCCCCTCCTCTCTCTATCTATTCATTATCTTTCAATCACTACTCTTTCTATACGTTCTAAAATCGTTTTATCGTCCCTCTCCTTCTTTCCTTCCTCTCTCTATCTCCTCCTCCCTCTCCCCCACTTCTCCCCCTCTCTCTCTCTCTCCTCTCCTCTCTCTCCTCTCCTCTCCCCTCTCTCCCTCCCTCC
>NW_020870600.1:137500-142500 GCF_003789085.1 Penaeus vannamei
CATCCTCCCTCATGACAGCGCATGACAGTGATGTGACACTGATGCTCTCATGGCGTAATCTTCCCACATTTTCGTCAACTGTCCCACACTCTGTCTCCATCTATTTATCATCACCATCGTTCTTCCTTTGTAGGCCATTTACTCATCTTCTTTCTGGGATCTTTCTATCTCCTTAACTACCTGGATACCTACGTAACCTCACACCTACTTATCTACTTCCCCATTTACTCAGGTGTCCTCTTATCTACCCTGCCATCTACCCTCACATCTCAATTCATCTTTGCACTCATCTCCCCTCCGATCTTCTTCCCACAGTCCAGCCGCGACTCATTTTTTTTCGCGAACTTATCTGCTCTTTCATGCACTCACGTCTCTTCTCATCGCCCTTGCCTCATCCCTCGTGCCGGGAACTTCCCATGTGCTAGTGCCAAGCCGGCTCCCATGTGGGGTTGGTGGGGCGGGGAGTGGGGAAGGGAGATGGTGAGCGAGGGTTAGGAGGGTGGGGTGGAGTGGGAGGTGGGAGAGAGGGACGGGGGATGGACGGGGGTAGAGGCACCATTTTCCTCTTCCGCATTGCCGGATTAAGGAGGCCGCGCTTCTGTACACTCGAGTTCGGAAGCGTCTTGTGCAACGCAACCCTTTAACGAGAAGGAGGCTGAGGAGGGAGGGAAGGATGAGAAAAGAGGTGCATTCTTGTCTGGTGACGTCACAGATGAGGGTTGATAGGGGGGGGGGGTACGGCGGGGGTAAGGTGAGGGTAAGCCATCTGCTGGCTCCTTCCCACTACGGTTTATTTTCTTGCGATAGAGACAAATTCCTTAACGCTTCGCCCCGTCCCTCCCGTGCGTTTTTCCAAGCAGGGGAGCCACGAACCGCCGTCAGGAACCGCCTGCGAGATCACACCCCCTGCTCCCCCGCGGCCCCCATGGGAAACACCCCGATAAGTCGCCGTAATGGCAGGGAAAACGACAAAACATTATTACTATTTGGTCACCCGTGGGAAGATGGGGTGCCGGTTGCCCCCTCTCTCGGCCGGGGATCTCGCTGCCGCCTCTAGTCCACAGTGGCGGGCGAGGGCGTGTGGTGGCACTGCTCGGTATTGGCACTGTTCTCGTTTGCTTATGTTTGTGTGTGACAGTGGCACTAAAATGCAAAGTGAAGTGTTGTGAAGACGACTTTGATTAACGATAAACAGATGGAATTTTTAAAAAGTGTGTGAAAGGAGATAACCTATATCAAAGTGCGTCCCAAAAATGAACTTGATGTTTACATTATTGAAAAACAAAAAATCCGTCCATGTCAGACCCGGAAATCATAAAACGTTCATGAAAAAAGAATAAAAACACTAATGACACACACACACACCATCTGCAAAAGTTCGAAAAAAAGAGTAATCCAAGAATAAGTTTATACCTCAGCAGCAGAAAATACATTTAGGAAGAAAGTAAAAGAGAAAGAAAGAAGGAAAAAACGGTCGAAGTGCTGCATATTTCTCCCGCGTGTGTTTATGCCTGCGCCCATCAGCTGCCCGCCAAATATAGGTAACCGGCGCACCAGTCATCAGAATTATCACTTTTATTCACGGAGTCTGCACGCCTTGCAGGGCCCTCCAAGCAGAAGAGGAGCGAAGGGAAAGGCTCCTTGCTACTGACGCTTTTCTAGGATGTTTAATGAATATTCCACGTGTGCTTTGAGAACGCTTATTTTTATTTACTATTTCATTTCTGTACTTATATTTCAGTTTTTTTTTTTTTTTTTTTCTTTAATTAGTTATTTAATTCTAGTCCACAACCGTAAGACAGTTTTATTTCTATTCGGATTGCATTCATTACTCCCCAGTTATGGGAGAGAACCAACGTGACCGAGCCGCTCGTGCAATTGCAACAAGCACGACGCTGACCGCCCCTCCTTCAGGAACCCGACGGCCCTATCGACCAGCCTTCGCCGCGTGGGTCCTCGCCCTTCTTCGCGGACTTGTTACTCACTTGAGATTTTCTGGGAATCGCTAAAAAAAAAAAAAAAAAAAAAAAAAAAAAAAAACACTTGATATGGACGTCGGTGGCCGGTGTCTGAATCACGGGTCGAGAAGGGTGAGGGGAAAATTATCTCGGTTTCGGGAGATGGGATGAGGGAAGGCCGAGAGGGGGGCGGAGGAGAGAAGCTGGGGGGGGGTGAGTCAAGGGAGTAGAAGGGGGAGCGAGGGTGATAACGCGAGGAGAGGAGGCCATGGCATTAGGGTGAAGGCACTGGAGGGTGTGATATCAGTGCCACGAGAAAGGTGTTCTATCGCGGTATGAGGCAGGAAGTAATGAGGTGCTTGATCTAGATTCCGGTTGGGTGAACTGCATTTAATAAGACGTCGGAAGAAAAGAAACAGAAAGCGGAAGAAGCGGAATGAAAAAAACGATGAATAATAAACAAAGAACAAGAATGAACAGCAGAAATGAGAAAAAGAACAGAATTGAGAAATGAATTTGATTTTGTCCAAAAAAATCATTAATTTTCCTTTATTCTTTTCTTTTCCACTTCTTTCAACCCAAAGAAAATAACATAAACCAATTAAAAAAAGGAAAAGAGAACACACCAACGAAATAAAAAAGACCTAAAAAAACACACACAAAAAAGGAATAAAAACAAGCCCAGCCAGCACTTTTGTGGCGAATGGCCGACTGTCTAGACTCCGAAAACAAAAGAAACAGAATACTATGCAAAGTTGGGTTCTTGTTGGCCGGGAGAACGGATGGAGAGGAAGAAGAAGGGAAGGAAGAGCGAGACACTGAGGAAAGATTTTAAATGTGAGCGAGACGGTATCAGACGGTCACGCGGAGGGCTGGGGCGTGTGTGTGTGTGTGTGTGTGTGTGTGTGTGTGTGTGTGTGTGTGTGTGTGTGTGTGTGTGTGTTTATATACAGAGAGAGACAGGGATAAGACAGGGTTTATGTAAATAAATAGATAGATGGATATAGATATAGTTAAATTGATTATTTACAAACACATACATTTACATACACTTACACTTTATATATATACACACACACACATATATATATATATATATATATATATACATAATATATGCAAATATTCATAAATACACATATTGTTTGTGTGTGGAGAAGAGAGAGTGAGAGAGAGAGAGAAAGAGAGAGAGAGAGAGAGAGAGAAGAGAGAGAGAGAGAGAGAGAGAGAAGAGAGAGAGAGAGAGAGAGAGAGAGAGAGAGAGAGAGAGAGAGAGAGACAGAGTGAGAAACAGACAGACAGACAGGATGAAGAGCGAAGAGAGTGAGAAACAGACAGACAGACAGAGAGGATGAAGAGCGAAGAGGGGGAAAAAGAAAACAACCCAGACCACGGATGAACGGAGGAAAATCCAAATCCGAACTTGCAGCATGAGAGGTCTTGTTCAGAAGGATAGGTCAGGGGTTAACTACAGTTTAACGAGGGAGGAGAGGCGAGAGGATACCTAAGACCGGGAAATACAGAAAGAAGGAAGCGGAAACAGAAAGATAATAAAGGGGAGAGAAGGAGGGAGGCGTGATAGGGTATAGAAGGCTAAATGATAATAAGTAAAGTCAATGTCGAGACATTGTGGAACTAAAAAAGAAACAATTTCGGAATTAAGTAGGGTACGTATCAGCTGAGGAATAAAATACAAGAAATTGCGTCTATATAACAGAGGAATTAGCTCTCAAAATCAAACGTGATAGAATATTCAATCGTTTTTTTAAATCAAATGTGATACCAAATTCAGAATTAAATATGTTGGAAAATAACAGACCAAGCCATAAAAAAAGACAGAATCGCTAGTTATAAGCCCAGAGAACACTGATGAACACACTCGGCAGATGCGTGGACACACATTTCAGCAAAGAGGAGAGCTGGAGTGAGGGGTACAGTCGGTACGCTTGAGGGTACAGCAGAGTGAGGGGGGGGGAGGGCATGGAGGGGAGAGGCGTAGAGGGGGGGGGTAGTCAGACCTCAGGATGTGTCTCCCTCGGGATCACTTTTCAGGCCACTCTTACCATATAGTGAGCTCCCACATTCGCTCTCTCTCCGTCATGTCATTCCAGAATCACGGGGCTAAAGCTTGCCTCGCCCCGTTCGATCGAATCCAGTTTCCATATGAACGGAATTGAATCGTAGTTACCGCTTCTGCCTGTAGAGGGGGCGAATAGAGCATCAAAGGGAGTTTTAGCCTTGTAACCGACAGACGAGTCCTGACCTGCTTGTTACCGCAGGAACCGGTCGTTAGTGATAGCCTTGGAGAGAGAGGGAGAGAGAGAGAGAGAGAGAGAGAGAGAGAGAGAGAGAGAGAGAGAGAGAGAGAGAGAGAGAGAGAGAGAGAGAGAGAGAGAGAGAGAGAGAAAGACAGAGACAGAAAGAGAGAGAGAGAGAGAGAGAGAGGACAGTGAGAGAAGAGAGAGAAGAGAGAGAGAGAGAGAGAGAAGACAGAGAGAGAGAGAGACAGAGAGAGAGAGAGAGACAGAGAGAGAGAGACCAGAGAGAGAGACAGGAGAGAGAGAGAGAAGAGACAGTGAGAGAGAGAGAGAGAGAGAAGAGAGAGAGAGAGAGAGAGAGAGAGAGAGAGAGAGACAGAGACAGACAAAGGGGTGAGACAGAAAGGGGAGAGTAAGAAATACACAGAGAGAGAGAGAGATGACGGAGGGCCAGACAGAAAGTTGGACATCCAGAGAGAGAGTGAGAGAGGAAATGGAGAGCGAAAAGAGGTGAGCTCGCGAAAGATAAAAAAGAAGATAGAAAGACGAACGAAAGAAGGACAAACAAACAGTAAGAAATCGAAGCCAAAATTCGACAGAAAAAGGGCAAAGAAAACGGAAGAGGAGCCGCTGCAGAATAACCCACCGATAGATGGCAGTTCGCGTGTGTTTGCGGTTTCGCAAAAGAAACGAGGGGGGAAAGGAGAAGCGCGCGATAGGGGAAGAGAGAGAGAGGAGGACAGGGCTGACATTTTGATTACTCGGAGATTTCCGTTCGTTTCTC
>NW_020870600.1:147500-152500 GCF_003789085.1 Penaeus vannamei
GGCTTACTCATCCAACTGACCGCATCACTCACCCTATAATTTTCTTATTCCTAGGAATGAAATGACACTCGAAAAAATATCAACTCGTTATATTTACATTGTGATCTTTGTTGCTGTTGGTAAAAGGTAACAGAATATTTTTTTCTGATTTAACCATAGGTCATGATCTTATGCAGTAACGTAAATATCATTCATTCAAAACAGTAGCTAAGTGTCATTTATAAATGTAATATAACAATGGTTGTTACAAATATGCAATAACAATAACAATTAATAAACTTTATCTAATATCATCATCACTTTGATAACTGTTTCTTTGTTATTACCATTGTTAGTATCATCACTAGTGTTGCTATTTTCATAAACAATAATTTCATACTTAGCATAATTCTAATCAGTTATAGGCAGAGATAATCATATCGTTATTATTACCATTAATGTTATCATTGGTAACGATAACATTACCATAATTATCTTTATGAGTAATATCATTCATACCATCATCATTATTATCAATTTATCACTATTTGTTGATATCATCAGTATTGTCATTAATTTTGTCAATCATCCCCATCATCACCATCAATATCAACCCCATCATCATTATCATCACCATTGCCATCATCATTATCATCACCATTGCCATCATCATTATCATCACCATTGCCATCATCACCATCATTCCCATTCTCCCCATCACCATCCCCGTCATCATCACCATCATCATCATCGTAACAGTAACATATACAACGCTACTCATGATATCAACAAAAACAGTGAATATACGCACATATATAATACTAAAAAGGATAATCAAAACGATAACCTCACGCCGTTCACCAATTACCACCTTCATTATCAACATTAACAACCCAATTATAGCCATTATAACCAGCCTTATCACCCAAAACAAAGAAAACCATTGGGAAAAGCCTCGTTCTACGGTTGATTACCCTCCCTAATAACAGTTTATCTTAAACAAGCAACTTCACGGGACTGGAACAAACGCACCAAACGCACTCTCCTATAGGTTAGTGTTTACCTTCGCTCTGCCAACAAGTGTTCAGGTTGGCGAGGGAGAGACTGTTCTCGGATGAGGTCATGAGTCACATATAGCTGTCGAGTCTGTGGATGAGCGATGTTTGGGTCGAGTATTGGTGAGTCGGTCGAAATGACTGGGCAATATGTGTGGTTGTGTATGCATCGATTTTGCATGAATTCAATCAACACAAGAATATATATACATGTAATATACCTGTTAATGTATATATACGTTTGCGTATATTTAGCATATATATATATATATATATAATATATATATATATATATATATATATATATATATATATATATATGTCTGTAGTATGTGAGTCTGTGACCGCGCATAGAGAGAGAGAGAGAGAATAGAGCAGAGAGAGAGAGAGAGAGAGAGAGAGAGAGAGAGAGAGAGAGAGAGAGAGAGAGAGAGAGAGAGAGAGAGAGAGAGAGAGAGAGAGAGAGAGAGAGAGAGAGATTAGAGATATATATACATTATATATATACACAGATATATATATTATACATATATATATATATATATATATTATATATATATATATATATTATATATATATATATATATATATATATATATATATATACATATACACACACACACACACACACGTACACGTACACGCACACGCACATTATATATACACACACACACACACACACACACTATATATATATATATATATATATATATATATATATATACATAACATTTGACGGTAAAGGAATGAATGACAAAGCTAAGGCCAGCAAATCGGCGAGACGCGCGCGCGCGCGGTAGTAGGACAGCGGTTTAAAAAGGGTTGATATGTTGTAATTGAGGGAGTCATTGGGTATCCTGGCGGGGAAAGGAAGTCAACAATTAGAGGATCGGGACACTTGCGCCGCGCTGGGAAGGTTGGCGGGCTGGCGAGCTTGGAGGGTTGCCGACACGTCACTGCTCTCACTCTCACTCACTCTCTCCTTCCCTTCCTCCCTTCCTCCCTCCCTCCCTCCTTCTTTCCGCCATTGTTTCGTCAGTTCGCATGTGACAGCGAGCAATACTGCAGTGTCATCCCTTACGTGAACGCAACTCGCACTCACACGCACAAACCACCGTTACAAAACCAAGGGAAAAAAAAGTTATAACTCACAAGTCCTCATCGTGAGGAAACTCGCGCCATAAATCAAAAAGTCAAAAAAACTTTCACAGCGCGAGAACCAACACAAAAAACCCAAACACCAAATCAGATAAACACGAAAGAGATATGAAAGCAATTTAAAAAAACAAAAACAAAAAAAACACCAAGACGAGGCGATCAGCGTCAAGGAATGTGGAGCGAAGAGGAAATAACTGCCCATCTCGCGGAACGTTGCCTCTGCCACACCTCTCTGGCGATGCCCTTGACGAGCCCAGGGAACCACCCACGTCAGCCCGCGTGTGTTGCTGCCTTGGCGCGGTGATTCACTCCTCAGACTGCGGCTCTGCGTCCGTGCGAGTGCCTGTGGCGGCGAGGCTGTGCTTGTTGCTATTGACGTGTTGATGTGCGCAGCGTATGAATGCAATCGAGTGGTATGCTTATGGAAGGGGTGCGCTGTTAGTATCCGTATTTCCTTTGTTGTAGTTCAATACGGTTCTCATTGACGCTGTGTGCAATCTAGCGGCGTTCTTCGTTGTAAATGTTACGTTAAACCGCTGGGTTTGTTAAACTCCACGAGAACCGAGCCACCCAATGCCGCTTATAGGGAGTTCCTGGAAATCGTGAGGGGGGTAAAAAAGAGGCGGTTGGGGGGGGGGGGTAGTAGGTGACGGAACAGCCACTCCACCTAACATGCGCCTGTGTTTGCACCTGAACAATGTGTGGTTTACATGCGGTTATGTGCGATACTCCAATGAATCCTTGGTGCCTTGCTGTTTCCGGGTGCAATTTGCGATGTTTAAGCAATTATCAGATTATACAGTACTATTACCATGTTTTTTTAATTATAATTTTTATTACTATTATCATAACGCTTCATTACTTTGTTGTTATCTTTATCATTGTATTCCTACAATTGTTGCAATTATATCTATTACTGTTAGTGCCATTATCAATATAACTAATGTTATAATCATTTATATATTCAGTATGGTAATTGCTGTACTTAATACCATTAATAAAATATGATCTTTCAACATCCCTATTATTGCTAGATCGATCTTCCATTCAAATGTTAACCCTCACAAAGTGCTTAGTATGGCAGTCAGGACAAACACAAACTACAAACAAAACCGCGAGAAATGGCCGGCACAGACCAAAGGCCACGGTGCCTAAGCATGACAGCCTCAGACACCCCAGACGTCATGCAGCGTTAGCGTGCCTTATCTTCGCCAGGAGTGCATGACATCATTCTCGCCGAGCTGTTCTTGGAGCTCGTGTGCAGGATGCGGTGACGCGGTTTCGCAAGGGCTGGCGTTGGAGAAAGAGATGCGAAGAGGGGAAGGAAGAGACAAAGAGAGAGGGGGTGATAGAAAGAGAGCAAAAGATTTATAATGATATTGGTATTTAATTTTATTAATTTAAACCCACGTTCTGATGCGATTAATCAAAGTAATCAATTAAATCGTACCGACAAACTCTAACGATAACATCATCATCAATAACAGCAACAGTCGTGAGAAGTGATAATGACAAAAAATAATTGCTATTATCCATATTATTATAAAACTAATGGTGATGATCAGGAAATTATAAGACAATACTAATAATACCGTAATAATTATCGCCGTAAGCACCTACCTTTTCTCTCAACAATACTACGATACTTAAATACACTGTAGGACGATACCAATACTTACCCCTTACCCCCCCCCCCCCCCCCACTCAAAGGAGCTATGACGTCACGGACACAGGAAATTCATTTGGTATTTTTCCCTTCTAGTCAATGGTATCACAGTGTTGATGTGATGTGTTTGTTTGTTGTGGTAACTTCTGTATTTTGTTTTCATTGGCAATACGGTTTCCCCGCCAGAAGAAACGGGTTGGGTTCTGATTGTGGTTCACTCATATGGCCTCATACTTAGGGTGGAAATAGGGTACAAAGGGAGACAAGAATTAAGATTACAGAAGGAGGAGAAGGGTGGGGGAGAGGATCGCTATTTCTATGCAGGACATGTGCAACAGGAGGGGAGGGGGGGGGAGCTTTAGGACTGGGAAATATTTAGTCAGCCTCATGTGACTCAGGGGGGTATTGGAAGAAGGGGAAGGAGGGGGAGAAGTCAAAAGTTTTCCGGATGTCAAGATTTCTGCGCGTCTGACGAAGACATTCGGATGAGAAGATGGAGGTTGAATTTCACACACATTTTCAACAGTAAACACATGCATACAGATAAACATACATAAACACAAACACGCGCGTAGATACGCACAAACACACACACACATACACTTGTTGCCTCTGCACTCCTACGCGATATGCTAATCGTGTTCCTTCATGCCGAGTCAACCTCATCCTATTGGTGACGTTTAAGAATCTTCACAACCCGCTCTGATACGAGGCAAAAAAAAACAACAACAGCAGAACAGGATAAAACGCACACAAAGAAAGACAAAGTAATGGCAGCAAGTGATCCGTGAGCAAGAATATATACACGAGATAATATGCCTCAAACACCGATGCTTCAACGAGGAGCATTTTCGCCCGGTTAAAGTCCCCTGGCGCTCACCCTCTACCGCAATATATTTCATAATCGGATCGGAGAGCAAGTGGCCTCCCCTCCACCCCCTCCTCCCCCTCTCCCCTCCACCCCTCCTCCCCTCCCTCCCTCTCCTCCCCCAACCTCCCTCCACCCCCTCCTCCCCCCAACCTCCCCTCACACCTCCCCAACCCGTGCGTGACGGAGTGTACCAGCGCACACACTTGCGACGGCAACGGAGAGAGTGTGGCCAGTCACTGCTACTCAGTTCAGCGTGGCACACGACAGGGTG
>NW_020870600.1:155000-162500 GCF_003789085.1 Penaeus vannamei
GGAAGGAGAGAAGGGGAGGAGAGGGGGAGAGAGAGGGGGGGGGGCGAGGAGGGGAGGAAGGGGAGATGAGGAAGAAGAGAGGAGTGGGATGGAGAAGGATCGGGTAAGGGGCAGACGGAGGAGAGGAGGAGGAAGAAGAAGGGGAGGAGAGGAGAGAGAATGGTAAATGAGAGAAAATAGGAGGAGGATAGGGTGGGGTGGCGGGAAACGGGAGAAGGAGGAGGAGAATGGAGTGAGGAGGGCTCGTAAGAAGGACGTAGGAGAAGGGGTTAGAGAGGAATCATAAGGAGGAAGATTGGGAGAAAGAAATAAGCGAAAAATGTGGAAATGGAAGAACAGGAGAAGTGACGAGGGGATTGTGGAACGAAAAGCGAAGGATATAAGAAGCAGGAAAAGGAGGCGTCTGTGGTTAAGGAAGGCGGGGGAGAAGGATGGGGGGGGGGGGCTGCGGGTTGGTGGGACTGACAGCCAACATTCCCTGATGGCATTTGGCAACCAATCCAGTAAGAGTGGAAAGGGGAACGAGAAAAAAATAAAAAACAGGTTTGTAATAAAGATGGAGAAAGGGTATATAAGAACAAGATATGAAATGTATAAAGTTAATAAAGGAGGAGAAGAAAGTGAAGATTAGAGGGGGGAAAAGGCAAAGAGAGAAGGGTGAAAGAGATAAAGTGAAAGCAAAGATGCAATTAACCAAGAGGTAGTGGGAGGTACGTGTAAACAGGGGAACATGTGAAGGGAAGAAGAGAAGAAAAAGTGGAAATGCAAGAGAAAGCGAAAGGAATTTGTAGGACACTTGTTCCATTCTCGTTCACAAACCGAACAGTTGGGAATAATAAAGCTGTTCTGTAACTCATTATCACGCACAGGGAGAGGAGATTGCTGAACAAATAAGAGTGCAAGACCGAGAGAAAAGGGGGGGGGGATTAGAGAGGAGAGAGTGTGGGGGGGGGGGTAGCGGAAGTAGAAGGAGAGAGGATAGGAAGGGAACGTTTGGGGAGAGGAGAGAACATACAGAAAGAAAGAGAGAGAGAAAGAAAGAGTGAGAGAGAAAGAAAGAGAAAGTAGGGGAGAGAGGGACACACACAGAGAAAAAAAAACAAGAGAAAGAGGGAAAAAACACGTGATTCATTTTTTTTTTCTCTCTCTAGCCTTCCACACTATCATCAGGCAAATTCTGCGAAACGTACTCAGCACTTCCTTCCGATCCTCCGCTCGTCTCGACCGCACACTCATCATTTTCATTTACTCAGCTTCCCGACACTAAACTCACTCATTCCGAATTGATTCATCCTCTCAAGGACTCAGTGACTCATCCATAACCCCATTACAATGGTTTACATACTCATTCCCCTTCCGCACATTTCTTCCTGACATGACTCATTCTTCCATACTCATTTCCCTTCCTCACTTTTTCCATGACAGGACTATACTCATTCCCCACATTTTTTCCTGACAGGACTCATTCTTTACTCATTCCCTTACTCACTTTCCTGCATTCTGGACTCATTCTTACATTCATCCTTACTCACATTTCTTCCTGGCACTCTGGACTCATTCACTCATTCCAAACTGAATCGCCCTGAAGTACCCACTGTCTCATCCATTTCCCATGACCCCACTGAGTAAATACTCATTCCGTTTACCCATCCCCCTCCCTTACTCAGCTTCCAAACCAAGTCACCCTCTCGAGAACCAGCTGCCTCATCCATCTCCCATACTCACGGGTTTACATACTCATTCCGCTTGACTCATTCCCTCCCTCACTCTGGAATCCATTATTCCTAACTGAATCACCCTCAAGGACCTACCGCCTCACACTCAATGACCCATGACTCATCCTCAAGTACCCACTATCTCATTTTCAAGTACCCACTATCTCATTTTCAAGTACCCACTATCTCATCCATCTCCCATACCCACGGCTTTACATACTCATTCTACCTGACTCATTCCCCCTCACTCTGGACTCACTCATTCCCAACTGACTCACCCTCAAGGACCTACCGCCTCACCCACGACTCATCCTCAAGTACCCACTATCTCATTTTCAAGTACCCACTATCTCATCCATCTCCCATACGCACGGCTATACATACTCATTCTACTTGACTCATTCCCCTTCATTCTGGACTCACTCATTCCCACCTGACTCACCCTCGAGTACCCACTCTCTCATCCATCACCCATACCTACGGCTTCACATATTCATTCTACTTGACTCATTCCCCCTCACTCTGGCCTCACTCATTCCCAACAAACTCACCCTCGAGTACCCACTCTCTCATCCATCTCCCATACCCACGGCTTCACATACTCATTCTACATTCCCTCACTCCTCACTCATTCCCAACTGTCACCCTCAAGGACCTACGCCTCACCCGACTCATCCTCAAGTACCCACTATCTCATCCATCACCCATACCCACGGCTTCACGTACTCATTCCGTTCGACTCATTCCCCTCCCTGCCTCACTCAGCTTCCCGACGCTCTGGACTCCCTAATGACATATTTCCTCGAAGCAAAGGCGAGGCTGAACTACGATGAATCACGGACAATGTGTCACTGCTCGTCGCGCTTTCGTCCGCTTCGAGATTCAATGCTCGTGCTTGTACGTGACCTCCGTCCGTGGGCGTGGGTGCGTGGGTGTTTGTGTATTCATGTGTGTTAAGTTCGTGGGGATGTGGATATGTGTGTAAGATTCTGTGTGCGTGTGTGTGTGTGTGTGGTTGAATGAATATGTGTGTGTGTGTGTGTGTGTGTGTGTGTGTGTGTGTGTGCTGTGTGTTGTGTTGTGTGTGTGTGTTTTCATACACTTAAGAATGTATGTCTAATTGCACACAAGTATATGTATCATTATCCACATAATGTATCTGCATACGAATATATACACTCATTAAATCGTCCCAAATATGCACTAGGGTTTAGTCATGTCTGTATGTTTATTTGTAGTTGATGAACACAGAAGAGAAAGAAAGAAAAAAAAATCGACCCTGAAATTCCTCCACATCATTCTCCTTCTCCTCAAGTTCACTCTTAGTAACAGAGAAGCAGCGAGGACAACTGGCGAAAGAGGGGAAATACTTCCTGCCATGAGGACTGTCTGTCTGTCTTCTCTCTTCTTTTTCTGTTCTGTTTTTTTCTGGTCTCTCTATTTATCTCCCTCTTTCTCTCTCTCTCTCTCTCTCTCTCTCTCTCTCTCTCTCTCTCTCTATATATATATATATATATATCTTCTCTATCTATTTCGCTTCTGTATCTCTCTCTTCTCTATCCTCTCTCTTCTCTTTTCTTCTCTCTCTCTTTTCTCTCTTCTCTCTCTCTCTCTATATATACTCTCTCTGCTCTATTCTCCTCTGCTCTATTCTCCTCATTCTCCTCTCCTCTCCTCTCCTCTCCTCTCCTCTCCTCTCCTCTCTCTCCTCTCCTCTCCTCTCCTCTCTCTCTCTCTCTCTTCTCCTTTCTCTGTCCTCTCTCTCTCTCTTCTCCTTTCTCTGTCCTCTCTCTCTCTCTCTCTCTTCTCTGTCTCTCTCTCTCTCTCTCTCTCTCTCTCTCTCTCTCTCTCCTCTCCGCCTTTTTTTAAGATCGAAATATACAGACAAACTTATTGCTGGTACAAGCATTTCAGTAGCATACATTTATCCATCATTTATCGTTCTTATCAAATAGGTTTTCCAGGAAGACGCAAGAACTAAAGTAACTCACCCGGACCTTACGGTTTAATCAATGATGTTTTTCTCATAAATTTCTCTTCCATGATATCGGATTCATGGCTTGAGACGGAGATAATAATCTTCGGGAATAGTTCTGCGTAGCCATTAATTAGGCCGCCAGTAATCCAGGAATATTACCACCACGGGAATGGGAGGATATTCGAAGAAAATGAGGGTGGAAGGGATGACTATGTTATTTGGAAAAATAAGAGAAGAAAAAATGTGATAATGATCCTGTGAGACAAGGAAGTTGTTTGTGACAAGAGAAGATGAAGGACATACTGATAGTAAAAAAAAAAACAGTAGGAAAAATATCAAAAGGTTTTATCCATTTACCGATATACTCAGTGACAGTTCCCTATCCACAGTTCCCAAGTATTTTATAAGTATAATTTATCTTCTTGCAAGCAGTTTATACATCAAGAAAGTTCTCTAAAACGCATTCTTCAAGCGTAGAAACAAGTCTGGCACGGAGCAAATTATGGAACCCCAGAGGAAAAATCTTTTAAGACGTGCACCAACACAGAAAATTGGAATAACAGTCGCTTTCTTTGTTACAACAGTGAATAAAAGCCAGGCAGTTAACCGTATGCTGGTCTAAAACGGAAAGGGAGAGAGTGGATTCTCAAAATAAGTGGAGATTTTACCTTCTATCTCTGATCCATTTGGTAGCGGCTGGGTAGATCACATTTTTGGTGCACGGTCACGCTTGGTAAATCTTGGGGAAACCATCTGACCCCCCCCCTCCCCCTCCAACTTCACCCTAATAAAAAGAAAAAAAATAATAGAATGCGATTTAGGTACAACTCTTTGAGTTTTATGTCCTCTGTGGGTGTTATTCATCGCGCCTATACGGTCTCAATTAACCAACGTTGAACAATTCTTTCTTACTTTCCGGAACAGGCCTTTCCAGCTACACGTTAAACCTGAAGCATGTGAACCTCGCCAGCTCAAATGACGGACAATGAGAGTGCCGCAAGTTGGGCCTTAATTTGAGAAACTTGGCTCGAATGCGCTCGTATTTCAGACCCGTCGACGAAGGGAGCATTCCTCAGGCAGTGTCCAGGACCTCATTTCAGGAGAAATTCCCTGATATTCTTATATTCTTACGGAATCATTTCTTGATCCACAGAGTTAATAAAAGAATGAATCCTATTCAGCTTTCGTTACGAAGGATAAGGAAAAGAAATAGATAAGGAGCGGAGGAGGTCGCGCGTGGTGGGGTACATTATCGCCGGATGCTGAAGCACTTTGCGAACTTTATGCTAATGTAAGGTATCAGATGCAGAGGGAGAGGAGGCGGGGGTGGGGAGGGTCTAGGAGGCGGTGAATATGAGGTCGAGGAAGAGAATGAGAAGTTTCAAACAAAACTGAGAAATTTCAAGTAGGGAAAGACAGAGTAAGAGAAAAAAAAAAAGAGAATGTGGGATGGGTGAAGGAGGTATGGGAAAGAAAAGGATATTACGCGAGTAGGTATACGGTCAAGGATATAATCATATGCAACCTGGCGAGAGCTTAAGCTATTCCAGGAGAATGCACTTACTTTACAGAACTCTTCCCTTAACGCAGCTGTTGCAGGAAGAAAGCACAACTCTTCATCTTACTATCTTGCTCAAGGAGGTAAAACGACACTTCATCATATCTCATAATTATACGCATATATCAGTATATTAATAAACGAATTAATTTTGATTCTCTACGTCGATATAGTTATAAATTCCGTGACTACACCCTGGAATAGCAACTTTAATGACACTTTCAGCTTTTTAATCGACAAAATGAGGTCGATTCATTGCCATTATAATTCACCCAGATGTTCCACAACTTATGATCACACATTTTATTGGTTCAATGGTGTGAACGATGCACTGTATGCATGTGAAATGTCACCATCCTTTGCTGTGTCTCTCTACTTCACTGTTTTCCTTCAGACTGAGACTGCATGAATCAGAAATAAAGAATGTGTATTTGCAGATATTATACCACGTAATCTATTCGTGTATTTCGAAAAATTACAGAGAAAATGTAGATATAAGCTGAATACTGTGTATATCTGATGGAAAGAAATATACGTAAGAATGAGCAGGAATAGGGATAATAGACCGATGGATGCATGGAGAGAGAGAGAGAGAGAGAGAGAGAGAGAGAGAGAGAGAGAGAGAGAGAGAGAGAGAGAGAGAGAGAGAGAGAGAAAGTGGAGAGAAAATTATATATAGACAGTACACAAGGACGAGACCGAAACCAACGACCACGAGGAGGGAGGAATGTTGACGACCCAACTCTTCTTCATATCCGTTCATAGCTTTATTTAATTCTCTTTCGTGTATATTAGCTTCATCATCATTTTCCTCATACGGTATCTTCAAGTCGCCATCCCAAATCTGCAAACTAAACACCCACATGACCATAGCTTCTTCCATCTTCCTTTTCTGGAATTTATCGCGACGTGACTGACCCCGCTACCAAAGAACAGAAACATGTCACCCAAACCACCGTCTTATCGGTCAGCTGATAAAACACCAGAGGATGTTTATGATGCACCTCATCACAGGATACCCAGCACGTTCTCCGTTCTTGGGATGGGCCTGTGTATGAACATCATAACATCGAGGGACTTAAATTTTGAACAGGGTAGTAAAATTAGATGTATAATAAGAAAGGGTAAACAGTATATGCATGAAAAGGTCAAATGAGTGTGAGAAAGTTCAAAGGAAGGGAACGGACCATGACATATAAACGGGTCAAACTGAAGTACACTGTAACGAAGGGGGTGCATAAAAGAGAGCAAGTTAATGGTTTTTATACTGTATCACAATGTGGAGTATGTTTAGTTACGGTTAGTATGGATAATGTAAGGAGAGGGAGAGAAAGAGTGTAGAGAGGAAGGCCTGAGAGAGAGAAACAGAGGGCGAGAGTGAGGGGGGATAGAGAGAAAGACAGAGAGTAGGAGAATGAGAGAGAGAGAGAAAGAGGCTGGGGAGGAGAGAAAGAGGGAAGGAGGGGGGGAGGAAGGAAGAAAGATCGAGGGTTGAGAAAAAGATAGAGAGTAAAAGGAGAAAGAGATAAGTAGCGGGAGAGAGAAAAGTAAGTAGAGAGAGAGAGCTTAGTGAAGCCTGATACGTGAATAAACAGACGGGAGGAAAGCCAGGTTAAGAGGCACAGAGGATGGCAGGTGTAGACAAGCCAATAAGCGAACTTATCTCAATTATGGCGACGTAAGAAGCGCACACGTGTTCAAAAGACGTATCCCTCGAACACAAAACGAAATGGCGAAGGAAGGGGAGTGGGGACCGTTTTCCGAGCACAAGAGACCGTTCGCATTATCCCGTTACATGTACCTGATCTACGCAGATACTCGTTCTCTCTTTCCCTCTCCCTCTGCCTCTCTCTCCCTCTCTTCCTCTCTCCCTCCCTCTCTCTCTCTCTCTTCTCTCTCTCTCTCTCTCTCTCTCTCTCTCTCTCTCTCTCTCTCTCTCTCTCTCTCTCTCTCTCTCTCTCTCTCTCTCTCTCTCATCTTAGCACGCTCTATTTGTTTACAAGTGATTGTCAGACACTAACAAACTGTTGTTCGGGAAAAATGTAGCTTTCATGAAACACGAGCCATGATAGAAGCATGTTTGCCATATTTCAGTATTATATATTTTCATATCGTTTCCAAGAAAAGTTTCAACAGAGAACCCCCTTGTATGTCTGAAAATTTTCAGATGAATGTTTGACGTGCGTGTTGATAGAGTAGGAAAAGATAATAGACATTGGGCGGAGATTAATCCAACAGACATGAATTGA
>NW_020870600.1:170000-180000 GCF_003789085.1 Penaeus vannamei
CCAAAGGTTAAAACAAGAGAACGGAGACAAGTGTTATTCCACCAAGGCCGCTGCAGTTTATTGCCGTGGGGTGTATGGATAGTCAGTCACGCGTCATCCCGGCCTCAGGACTATTCAACTTGCACGAGAGGAATTTTCCCTAATTTATCACAGGTTTGGAAACGATATCTTACACTATTGCCCCTGCAGGAACGTTCCGTGTGTTATTCTGTTCTGGAGAGTTCACGTATCCATAAAGCTGATAGGGGCCTCGGGTAGCTTCCTCCCCAAACGGGTTCTCCTGTTTTGGAAGAGATGTCGCTGCGTGATCCGTAAAGGAGAGATGGAATTACATGGTGTAAAGGGGTAGCTTATGTGGTCGGTGTGATTACTCTCACATAACAACAAGGAAGGGGGCAGTTGCGGAGTACTCAACACAGAAAAATATTTAGTAGCAATGGATCTGGGTCAGGATTATGTTAGATTATGTTATTGTTCATTTTTTTACAACTAGGATTTGGTCTGAATGCTTTGTTTTTATTTTCTAAAATTTATGGATATTGTGTCTTATGGATGTGGGGTGCAACAAAGGGACTGTTATAGTTTATTGCAGACGTATTTGCGTGGTTCATCTGTTGTTGTTTTTTTGTATTTTATCCGCTACGTATTAGTTTTAGTATTACTACTGTTTTCACATTATTTAGCAATCATGAAAACGGTATTTGTGTTTAGAAATTTAGAGGGAGAGAGGGGGAGGGAGAGAGAGAAGAGAGGAGAGAGGGAGAGAGAGAGAGGGAGAGAGAGGGAGAGGAGAGGAGAGGGAGAGAGAGAGAGAGAGAGAGAGAGAGAGAGAGAGAGAGAGAGAGAGAAGAGAGAGACGAGAGAGAGAGAGAGAGAGAGAGAGAGAGAGGGAAGACGGAAGAACAAGACCACTTTGGTTAAAAAGATAATAACCCCCCTCCCCAGCAAGATTCCTTAGACGCGCCCCTTCAACATTTGTTATTCGTCTTGCTGTCTGACTTCCACACCTCTTTAGTTGTTGACTGGAGTTAAATCAATACAGAATCCAATCATATCGACTGCTTGTACGTAAAAGAAAGAAAGCCAGTGTCGAGTTTCTATCAAATAAGAAAAAAATATATATAAATAAGGTCCTCAAATGAGTAATATAAATTAAAACAAAATTAAATACAAACATACGTAATTAAAGAAAAAAAGTTTATAGTAGCGACACTACCATTAACATTGATGATAATTAAAGTGTTAACTACAACAACGATGATACAACTGCAACAACGAAAGCTGAGACTGACAACAAAAAATTCAACCAAAATTCTAGACCTGAAAATTAATGCCAACAATCTAATCTAAAAAAATAATAATTAATTAGGAAGTTATCCCACACCGTCGACTAGAACTTGATGGAATACTCGTGTCCTAGCAGTTTCGTTTTTTTTGTTTTTGTTTTTTTTACCAGTAGTAAGGAAAACTTTGTAGCTTTTGCCATCATTGTTAATAATGTGTAAGTACAGGTATGTCACAGAAACACAATAAGCCAAAAATAAAGAAAATATAAGGACTATGATCATCTAAATGGGTTCGATGAGTGTAATTTCACTATAGGAATGATAATAGAAAGTTGTTAAAACCTTTATACTTTGCCGTAAAGGTGAACCAATTTCCCATACAAACTCGTAAATATTATATAGTCACCATAAACCGGCGGAGTTTAGGATTAAATTACATGAAAAGGACAAAAATGGAAGAAAATACATATTGACCGGATTCTCCTTTGCACTACTGCGTGAATTAGAATCGCAGTTAAATGGATAGATGCGTGTGTTTGCTTGCCTGCCTTTATCTGTGTGTGTGGAGGGGGGAGGCGGAGGCGGAGAGAGAGAGAGAGAGAGAGAGAGAGAGAGAGAGAAGAGAGAAGAGAGAGAGTGAGAGTGAGAGTGAGAGAGTGAGAGTGAGAGAGAGAGAGAGAGAGAGAGACAGAGAGAGAGAGAGACAGAGACAGACAGAGACAGACAGAGACAGACAGACAGACAGACAGACAAAGCATGCACGCGCTTGAACAGAAACTCAAGCACCACCCATGCAGCAAACACCCCGCCCCCGAAAACAGCCCCAGCAGCCAGCCAGACGCTTCGATTCATTAGGCAGATGCAGGCGTCACCAAAAGCCCCAGCCCCTCGGAATGCCCCTTAATCCTCCAGGGTCCTGCGAGGCTCGTGGATCATGAAGGGAAGAGAAGGATAGTCAGTTTGATGTCCACAATGGTCGCGAGTGTGCTGTCAACACGGGCCGAATGCCTCCCCTTGGGTTTGGTTATTGCTTTGTTTGCGGTGTGGGGTTTGATATATATTTTTCTTTTTTTATCTACTGTATTTTCTCTTTTCGGATTTTTATGTTTATTTATTTATTTATTCATTCACTTATTTATTATACTTATTTATTTATGTTTATTTATTTTTCTTTTTATCTATTTTTTTTACAGGCAAGGTAATAACTTCTGCCTGATTGTTTTCATCATTTTTTAATTAACTACCTTGTTTTTATTTCTCTTCTTTTTAGTATTAAACAGACATGCAATAAAGTAGTGAAAGACAGATTTATCCCTCACTCTCGATTTGTAGTGCAATTAACAGTCACAACAACGGATATATGCAGGTCTTGACAAATTACTTTACGACGGATAATTGATAAACTGGCTTGGAAACTGATAATGGAATAATGTTGAAATTATTGACTCAATATCCAGATATCTGCACAAAAGAGATAAGACAAATCAGTGATATAAACAGCGAGATCCACTCGCTGTGATTTCTTTTACTCCTTTTCATGTTCTGTAATAAATGTGAGTCTACCTCAGTGATGCAACATCCAACATCCAAGTGATGTTATTATAAAGACCCTCTATTTCAAATATCTGGAATGCTTTCAGCCATACTACCTTCAGTGTAACGCCAAGAATTAGGAGAAAATAATGAAATCAATTTGTACAATATCATCAGAAACATATCTCCATAATCCGTGCGCCACTATTTCCATATAAATTTAGACTATAGAAAAACAAATATTGATTCTCTTACACACACAAAAAAAAAAAAATCCCCATGACAATGATAATTATACAAGATAATAATAAAAAAAATCATACTAGCAATATTGCAGTATAAATAGTCACAGGTAATGGTAAATAGAGATAGAGAGCGAAAAGTGTAATCATTTGATTACACATTCGTATAATCAAATGATTCTGCAACTAAAGGTGGGTATTGAAAACTCTAATATTAACTTTTACGACAAATATATCTGATTAGATTTCAATTCGTGATCACATTTTTCCGAATGACTATTATGAAAAGATGAAATAAGTACATTTGGGTTGTGAAATGATGTCAACCAATTATACAATATGAGAAGACCTTGATATAAACCTCATATAACAAATGAATCACAGACGGAATCTCAAAATCTACGCGAGAATTGCAATCTCTCCCGGCAAAGGAATTTCATTAGCCAATGGGAATCAAGTTTAATTTTTGTTTAGAATTGGATGACACGAATAACGCAGAACAAGCTTGCCAGAAACGGGTGATTACCACAGGCCGGAAAGCTGGGACGAGCGTGGCAGCAGCGAGGCCACAATCCCGGCAGAAGCAAGTCAGGGAGCGAGGTCTGGCTAACTACGGCAAGCCACGGCTCGCTCGCCGATATTTCCACTTTCGGAGCGTTTCTTTCTTTCTTTCTTTCTTTCTGTAACGCACTCACTTATTCACTCACTCTCTCTCTCACTCTCTCTCTCTCTCTTCTCTCTCTCTCTCTCTCTCTCTCTCTCTCTCTCTCTCTCTCTCTCTCTCTCTCTCTCTTTTTATAGGGTTTCATTATGATCTGGCATATCATTATCATATCTGCTTGTTGTTGATGCTTAATTGAAAGAGTGCGCGCGCGCACGCATGTGTGTATATATATCTATGTATGTATGCATGTATGTATTTTATGTACGTATGTATGCGTATATGCATCCATATATTTCACATACACGAGTGCACATGAGCGTGAATCCGCTAGTGCGTCGAAGTTCGAGCCCCAAACGTGGGCGTGAGAAGTAGCAACATCCAAGGGCTGGCTCTCCTCCAGCGCAGCCAGGAAGTTGCCCCGGTTTTTTCAAGATTGGGAACCTTGTGTCAGCGATTGGTGTAGTCAGCAGATCCGAAAATCTTTTATAAAAATTGAGCACGTACCGCCATTGGTTCGTGTGTATATATATAAAGATTATATTGACAGAGGAATATATGTATGCATGTGTGTATGTGTGTGTATGTGTGCGCGCGCGCTCGCATTTTGGTAAACACTCATGTGTGTGTATGTGGTGTATGTGTATATATATATATATATATATATATATATATATATATATATAGAGAGAGAGAGAGAGAGAGAGAGAGAGAGAGAGAGAGAGAGAGAGAGAGAGAGAGAGAGAGAGAGGAGACGTATATATGTATATATACACAAATATAAATATATGTATATATATATATATATATATATATATATATATAGATATATATAGATATATAAAACTATACTGAAATACACATATGTATGTATGCATGTATATTTATATGTGTGTGTATGTCCATAATTGCATACATACAATACATACATACCGTGAAGATAAAACGCACAGAGGAACACGCAACGAGAGGAGACAATGAGACGACAGCAAAACTCACTGTCCGTCAAAGGCAGGAAAAAATGGCCGCGCGCGTGAATGACGCAGACGAGCGGGTTCTTCTGAGATTTTCTTTTCGATTCAACTTTTAAACGACATTTTGCCTCGCCTTCCCTTTCTATTATTTCCATCTCTCTTGCCACGCTTACAGGCACGTGGCGTGAATATCTTCCGATCATTCAATAAACCACAATTAAATGAGAGCTGGACCCATTCATTGCAGTAATGAGGCATGTTGGCCACGCTGTTGCATCTGCATTATTTTTGTTTTGTTTTATTTTGTTTTTCTATGTTTTTCAGATTATTTTTACTATCTCTTTTATTGCTACATATTTCAAGTTCCTTGGCAACCCCCCTTGCTCATCTTCAAGATTTTTTTTTCTATGTCATGTATCGTAGTTATTGTTTTACATCAGGTTTTGAGTTCTTTGGTGCTCTCTCCCCTCTTTTTCCCCTTCTCTCTCTTCCCCCTTCCCCTCCCTCAAATCGTCTTCCCCCTTTCCATCCCCCTCTAGTCGCCCTCCTTTTCCCTTCCCCTCTCTCCCCTTTCCTCCCCCCCCCTTCCTCTCCCAGATCGCCTCCCTTTCCCTCCCCCTTCCTCTCCCCCCTTCCTGTCTCTCAGATCGTCCTCCCCCTTTCCACCCCCCCCCCCCCCTCTCTCTCCCCCAGTCCCCTTTTCCCTTCTCTTCCCACCTTCTCTTCCCCCCTTCCTCTCCCCCTTTCCTCTCCCTTCTCTCGCCCCTTCTCCTCCCTCCGAGTCGCCTCCCCCTCCCCCTTCCCTCTCCCCCCAGTCGCCCTCCCCTCTCTCTTCCCACCTTCCTCTCCCCCCTTTCCCTCTCCCCTCTCCCCCTCTCCCTCTCCCCTCTCCCTTTCCTCTCCTCCCCCTCTCCCCCCCTCTCCCCCTTGAGTCGCCCCCCCCCCCCCTTCCCTCTCTCTCTCCCCAACTAATAGCTGGGTTTGCCGAGCAACAGCCCGAATGGAGGCGAAATTGCGATTTGAAGTCAGCTGATGCAATTGTGTGATTGGGGGAGGCAAGGAAATTATAAGTTAGGGAAGGTGGGCGTGCGTTCATTTGGGTGAGGGTGAGATATGTTTGTGAATGAACACTCATATTCATGTTGGGGTCTGCTGTGGGGATGGGTAAGGGTGAGTCATGCGTGAGTCACGTGGGGTATATCCGCAATATGGTGAACAGGCGTGATGTTTGTTGAAGGACGATTCCAATGCTGATAAATATCGTATTAATAACATAAACTGTTACTTAATGCCGTTATACTATATAAAAATAGACAGTTTTGTATTAATTCATATATTATTATTCGACATTTGAAGATTGTTGATCTTCTCACTACTTTTAGCGGCCTTACTTTGACCTTAGCACATCCGGTCACTTGACCTTGTCACTGAAACTTTTGACCTTGTTAGACCTGACCCAATCATCTGCTCTCATTTATTACAAAGATGCATGTGCGCTTGGCACTCGTACATTCACATATCTATTTATTTACACACACATATACATACACATTAAACACACACACACACATACACATTAAACACACACACACACACACACACACACACATATATACAAACACACACACAACAAAAAACACACACACACACACACACACACACAAACACACACACACACACACTCACACACACAGTGCATGCGTTAGCGTAGTACAGCATGTACTTACCAAAAGGATCCCCGCCGGATGTGGAAGAGCTTGCCGAGACGATAACAGTACTTACCAGAAGAATAACACATCGCGGTGTTAGAACGAACTTCTCCATTCGCATCGTAATATAATCGTATTATAATATTGTTGTAATATAATATTGTTGTAATATAATATTGTTGTAATATAATATTGCTGTAATATAATATTGTTTGTGTATAATGTTATAATATTGTTGTAATATAATATAATCGTAATATAATATTGTTGTAATATTTAGTTGTTGTATATAATATAGTGTAATATATATTGTTGTAATATAATATTGTTGTAATATAATATTGTTGTATATAATATTGTTGTAATATAAATTGAACTAAAAAAAAAAATTCACAGTGAAAACAATTATTGAGAATGAATAAAAGGACGAAATGGCCGGATTTTCCATTTAACTCCAATCGGCGAAAGAGGCCATGGAGTTTTGAGCGTCATATGACATAGGAGTTTTCCATTCATCCGGATTCGTCTCCTTTCTCTTTCGGTGAATTTACACGCGCGCATTACAAGCTTTGTGTGTGTGTGTGTGTGTGTGTGTGTGTGTGTGTGTGTGTGTGTGTGTGGTGTGTGTGTGTGTGAGAGAGAGAGAGAGAGAGAGAGAGTGAGTGAGTGTGTGTGTGTGTGTGGTGTGTGTGTGTGTGTGTGTGTGGTGTGTGTGTGAGAGAGAGAGAGAGAGAGAGAGAGAGAGTGAGTGAGTGAGTGAGTGAGTGAGTGTGTGTGTGTGTGTGTGTGTGGTGTGTGTGTGTGTGTGTGTGTGAGAGAGAGAGTGAGTGAGTGAGTGAGTGTGTGTGTGTGTGGTGTGTGTGTGTGTGTGTGTGTGTGTGTGAGAGAGAGAGAGAGAGAGAGTGAGTGTGTGTGTGTGTGTGTGTGTGTGTGTGTGTGTGTGTGAGAGAGAGAGAGAGAGAGAGAGAGAGAGTGAGTGTGTGTGTGTGTGTGTGTGTGTGTGTGTGTGTTGTGTGTGTGTGTGTGTGTGAGAGAGAGAGAGAGAGAGAGAGAGAGTGTGTGTGTGTGTGTGTGTGTGTGCGTGTGTGTGTGTGTTTGTGCGTGCGTGCGTGCAACTGAATGACTGAGTGTGTGTGTACATGATATACACAGAAAGCAAAACAAAAAACCATAACCGCAGAGCAAGAACTCGCCCGCTTGCTTCCCCCTTCTAAAATCCCTTCGTTCCTTTCTTCGCGAACAAACATCTTCCCTCCCCTCTTGGTCTCCCGTGATGTTGTCATTGAGGATTAGGTGTTCCGGGGAGGGAAAGGGTAATTATCAGCCCCGATTTTTTATCCACCGGGGAACTGGTAGAGACCATTTAATTTCTGCAATCCGGGAGCAAGCAGGGCGGAGTTAAAAGAGGGGAAGCGGCAACATGGATGAAGAGGGGAGAAGGGTTGGTGAACGAGACACATGTTGGGGCAAGAGTAATGATCGTGAAATAGAGATTACAACTATATAAATCTGACTGGTACTGATACCGGGGAAGAGACATCGATTTAAAAGGCAACACAAATCATAGTACCAACTATAATATATATTATATTATATATATAATATATATCGTATATATACCTATCAATAATATATAGTATTTATATATATATATATATAATATATACTATATACCTATTATGCTCACCTATTGGGCTCGAGAGAAAAGATAGACAAATTAATATCAGCCAACAAGCAAGGCACACATAAGAGCTGTCATTCACTCACGAAACCCTAGCACCATCAGCCTGCTGACATGACAGGCCAGGGCCTTTGCGCCCTCCCCCACACGCGCCGCTGGCCGCCCCTTTCGTGCGCAGCTGTGGACCCGGTGACAGCCCCGAGGGCCTGTCGAGCGCACAGCTCTCCCTCTAATTACTCGCACCCTCCACTGAGTGTGAGCTGAGCTGTGTCATGATAGTCGTGAGAAGCCTACCATTTAATGAGGAGAGGAACCTACTATACCCTCACCCCTATACCTCACTTATACCTACTCACTACCATCACTATAACTACCCCCCTATACTCCCCTCTCATATCACTATATACTATGTATTATACTCACTCACTCTATCACACTCACTACTACCTACTACCTATAATCACGATATACTACCTATCTCATATCATATACACTAATCATATATCCCTACTACATACATACTACATATATCACTATACATACATCGTATACTATCACTCACTCACTATACCTCATATACCTCCACTATCCTATACTATACTATATCATACTACTCGCTATATTCATACTACTTACTATATATGATACCTATATCACTCCATATATACCTGTATATCTATACTTACTATACTATATATACACCTCACTTATATATCATATCTTATACACTATACTATATATACTATACATCATATCACTACTCTATACTAATATTATACTATGTATGTAGTACACATACATCACCTCACAGATGCCTCGTACAGGACTTTCTTCGCTGGGAAAACTCGGTTATAACTACATAAGTCTCTTATAACGATCCTTCTTTCAACAAGCTCCGTCTACCGAAGCAATTTTTAGAACCATAACAACTTGTCCTGGCTATTAAAAAGAAAACCAGAAAAACCGGAAGGCTCGAACACACTCACTGTCACCCTCTATCAAATAGTTTAGCGATAACAGCGTAAGATACTTATTACCAACGAGTTTTGCACTGTCGCGGCGCGTGTACGCGCCGCACCCGTGCGTCGGTGTCGTGTGTGTGCCCTGTGATGTGCTGCGCCGCGCGTACAGTCGCTCGCTCGTGTGTGTGTGGTGTGACGACCTCCTTCCCTGCTGTTGTGTGTGCTTGTGGGTGCTGGTGCTGTACTGTCGTGCTCGTGTGTGCCTAAATCGCTCGTCATGTCGTATTGTGTGTTGGGTATGTGTCGCTATGTTGTGTGATTGTTGCTGTGGGTCTGCTGCCCCTCTTCATCCGCTCGTCCGTCCTATGCGTGAGGTCAGTTCGCCTCAGAAGCGACGCCCGCCGACAAGGACCCCCCCCTCCCGCTCCCCCCCTCCCCAAACAACCCTCAACCAATCCATCACAGCGCGACCAGAACCCACCAGATGTACGCCGCGAGAGGGAGAGACGAGAGAGAGAGCGAGACGAGATACGACCGCACGGAGTAGAGAGAGCAGAACGAGAGAGAGACAGACGACGACGAGACGAGAGACGACGAGAGAGAGAGAGAGAGAGGAAGAAGAAGAAGAAGAGAGCGAGAAGGGCCTCCGGCCAACAAAGCAAAAAGGCTGCGATGAACGCGATACGCTTGATTTCTTACAACGTGAGGAAGGAAGGAGTCCAGATTCCTCGCCCCCCCCCCTCTCCCGCGCAGACGCTGATCGAAGAGGAAGAGGGAGGAGCCAGTACATTCACATAGAAACGAGAAAATAAAAACAACAAAGATTCCCACTTTTTTCGGAAGAAATTTCTCTGACAAATGAGGCTTCATCCTTCAATCATTCTCTTCTTTTTTTCCTGTCCTGGCTTTCACTATTTATAGTCTCGTTTTCCGTATACCAAGGACTAATATT
>NW_020870600.1:185000-207500 GCF_003789085.1 Penaeus vannamei
GAAGCAGCGCAGAATGGCGGTCCGAGAGATTGCAGCAGTTTCTTCCATCCAAGGAATTACAGCTGTGGGCAAGGCGAGGCGAGGCAAGGAGGAGGAGGAGAAGGAGGAGGAGGAGGAGGTGCATTATCTCGCGCGCTGTTTGAAGACTTTGTTCTGTTCTAGATCATTACCTTCTCCACGTACCGAAAGGGACATGTTTCTGTGGGAAGAACTTTGTACCTGACGAGGGCTTGCATTTCTATATACATTACTTCATGTGATTTTTTTCTTTTTCTTTTTTTTTTCTTTTTTTTACATTTCCTGGAAGTCTTGGGTGCTTCAAGTAATGTTTTTAATTTCTGATCATCTCCCTAGCTGTCGTCATCATTGGTATGCAAATGTCTACATCTAAACACGTAAATGACTCGCAACAACATATATTTCTAAGCATGCGACTCGAATACACTCACAAATAATTTTTCTTTCGATGTGGGATCGGTGTACCATATTGCGTTGCGAGCACCATTGATTTCCATTACAGTGCAGTGCGCAAACTTTTTTTTTTTTACGTAAAAACAGATATAAGTCTATCCTTTAGACTATAAAAGATATGAGTTGATCTATACTAGATTGTATATAAACGTCATTTTCGAGGTATTGTTTATTGTTTTTGCCTGATCGTGCAAGCAGATATGATAACCTAACAGATAAGCAAACTTTATAGACTGATATCCACTTGCTTCACTCTGACAAAGACAAAAAAAAAAAAAAGATTGTAAAATTCAGGAACCCTTTATCAAGTGCTTATCATAAGACCCACCTTTAGATAATGACAGAATATTTATTATCATGATAACACATTTTATGAATAATTTCCTTTTGCAATATTTCGCATTGAAGAATATCACTAATATTATCTGTATTCATAATATGGTGTACATAAGGTTCCCACATAAACAAGATGTGTTTTGTTTATGATAATCTTGGATATATTTAGCGATGTAGTAAGGCTCTGTATGTTTTAGATCAGTAGGAATGAATTAAACATGTATGTGTGTGTGTGTGTTGTATAGAAATGGAGAGAGATAAAATTGTGTAAATGAATACAGTTTACTTTTTTTTTTTTTTTTTTTTTTTTTACATGAAGTTTCCATGACTTTCTGTACTTACTAAATTTGGTGAATTCCGTTAATCTAAATTGACGATATTCGATAAGAACAGTAAAAAAACAATCATTCCGAGGACGCGGATATCAGGCACAATTCTTTTATTAAGCCGCGCCCTGTTTATACCGTTACTGAAACTTGTAAGTAATACCTCTCTTTCACACAAAAAATACAAACAAAATATCAAAAGCTCTCATGACAGTTTATGAAAAAATTAGTAATCTAATGAAACGGGCTCTTTCCTCCTGTTAAACTACTTTGCTATAAACATTAAAACTGTTATATGAATAATGTCTATATTAGCAACAGCACTAACTCCTCAAGTTAAAACGATTTCTTGGCACAGTATTTCCTCCTACCTTTGCCCATAATACAGTTTTGGATTCTAGAACTTTTCCTCCTAATCCTTAACACATTTCTGCGCTTTCCCAATTTCAGCGCAGCAGTAAAGTGTTTTCCCCCCCTCTTCTCATCTTCAGTTTTATGTGCCATATCCACTCGCCCTTTCTCCAGAAGACCGCTTTTCCTCACCTTGTCAGCCTGGAGCAAGTCGCAGCGAAGAGCATTCCATCTCGAGCAAGGAAGCGTCTTCTGAACGCTGTTATTTCGAACTTTTTTCTTGCCGTTTTTGCAAAGTTAGTGGGAGTGTGCGGTAGAGAACTGTCTTTTGCTGGATGTTCAGTTATTATCTTTACTGAAAATAAGACCTTGGGGTGTGGATATAGGTCAATTGTAACGGCTAGAAAAAAGGCTAATACTCATGCGAGAAATACATTATGTATGTGTGTGTGTGTGTGTGTGTGTGCGTGCGAAAGAGAGGGAGAGAGTGTGTGTTACATAAATGTGTCATACCTCATGCTAGTAAACAGTGGAATGATACTGGCTAAACATTATAGTGACAGCTTATTCTCCTAAAGTTGTAAAAAGACAAGATCATGTCAGCAGCTTGTTCTCTTACTTTATTCATCTTTCATTTTTAAAACATAAAACTATCTCCAATCTTACTTTGGTGCCAGGTGCAAACACACAAGAAGCACCTTTGCGAAATGACACAGCGTCTTTGCTACGCCACACCTTGGAAGATCAAAAGTACACAGGGATAGATTTCACAATCGCCAAGTCTAATCATAAGCCACTATACTTATAAGGATAAGTGGAATCTATATCAATAACAGCAGAATCGTACGAGAAAGTGGCAGTAATGGATGTGTATTGCAATAATTGACATATTTCATGATTGAATTCTAAACTAATAATCCCCAAGGAAATATCTAAACATGACATAATTTCAAAGAACATGACATTTTCTTACAAGCTCATGGTCTCTCCACAAAACCAACATCTTTGACGCTATTCAAAACAACTGACTTCATGCTGCGTAACAGTCAACCCTTACACCAACTGACAACCATCCATCTTACTTAACCAAAATAATTCCTTAGTCATGGTTATCGAGGTTGTGAATGAAATTGGTGTGGTAAGGGTGTAAGTAGGCTCATTTGAAGAAAAAAAGTGACAAGTGTTTTCGCACCCAGAGCTGGTTTGGACTGTAATAAATATCCAGTTTCAGAATGAAAACCAACGCACATTCACACATGCAATGTATGTGTGCATGCGTGCGTGTGTGTGTGTGTGTGTGTGTGTGTGTGTGTGTGTGTGTGTGTGTGTGTGTGTGTGTGTGTGTGTGTAATTGAGAGTTAGTGAGTGCGTGCGCGCGTGTGCATGTTTGTACGTGGGCTCTGTCACTTTGCCAACAAAACTGTTGTGCTTGTTTTTTCCTCCCGGCTTCCCCTCCCCTCGAAAAGGCAAGACTAATCTAATTCCGATCTCTCCCCTCGCAGGATATCCCAGGGGCGAGCCAGCACCGAGAGCCGGAGAAGGCGGGGTACCTGACGAAGCTCAGCGGCCGCAGCTTCCCCTACATCCCGCAGTGGAAGCGCCGCTACTGCGTCCTCGCCAAAGGGAAACTCTACTACTACGAGCGCGAGGACAGCAAGGCCGGCGACAAGAGCAACGGGGTCATCAACCTCGAGTACTTCGACCAAGTGGCCGAAGCCGGACCCAAGGACTGCAAGAAGGCCACCAATGTCTTCATCATCACCTCGCAGGACAGAAGCTTCTTCGACCCCGTAAGTTGGCGTCTTATGAACATTTCTTCTACAACTACTATTCTCTTCTTCTTCTCCCTCTTCCTTCCTCTACTACTACTTCTCTTTTTCTTTTCTCTCCTCCATCTCCTACTACTACTTCTACTATACTCTACTCCTTCTCCTCCTCTTCCTTTCCTTTTTCCTTTTTTTTCTTTTCTTTTTTTCCTCAGTTTTGGTTAGTTGATGTACAACGGGATGATCATCAAGGAATCAGTTTCTTCAAGAAAACCCAATTTAATTCAACAATTAGAATAGAATCATTATTGACACTGTAATAAATAAGCAAAGTGTAGTTTTGATTGTGAATAATCTAAAGTAAAACAGTGGAAATGCAAACAACACACTGGCTAATATTAAAAAAAATGCTTTGTTTATTGTTCAAATATGAAACACGTTATTCAACTTTTAAGACCTTTAATTAAATCTACTTTCAACAAAAGGGCAAAACTGATAATGACAATTGGTGTTTTGATCTTTGTTATATAAACGGACTTGGCATCGAATAACCCTTTTAATTAATCCAAATTACAGACTCACAGACCCCGCCCCTCGTTTTTATTTTTGCCCCAATTAGATGCTCAGAAGTGTAATCAAATACCCGTTCGTACACAAGAACACGAACGCAGAGACACTCACACACACACATACACATACACATATATCTATATCCATCTATGTGTATATATACACATATATATAGTTAATATATATGAATAAATATACATATACATACATGTGTAAATATATATATATATATATATATATATATATATATATACATATATCTATCTACAACGTAGATATATATATATATATATACACTCTATCTTTCTGAAGAACAAATGGTGAGATAAGCTGTGAACTTGATCCCGGAAGTCTTTTCATCTTATCACATCATTTCCCTTCCCTTCCTTAATTTATTACCTTCTAGTTTATTCTCTCATTTCTTGACAACTCTTCTCTACATTTTGCTTCCTCTGTTTCTAAAAATTATTCTCACCATCATCATTATCATTACCATTACTTTTATTTTATTCATACTACTAATATTCATGACAATAATAAAAGCTAGCATTATTATAACTACTAGCTTTTGTTTCGTCTTCTTCTCTTCATTCTTATATCTTCTCCTCTTCTCCCCTTTCGTAAATTATCCTCGTTCTTCCATGTCTTTGTCCTCTCTCACGACGAAACAAGAAAACGAAAACAAAGAACAAGCTGAACCGAACAGGAAATGACAAGAGTATTTTTTTGATCGAGGGGGCTAAAATAAAAACGCCCCCCCCTTTTTTTCAAATATGGGCATAGAGAAGACTGGCTGGGGGGGGGCTGAGGGGGGGGGGGGTTATTATGTGACATGGCCTTTATCATTCTCCCCCCCCCCACCCTCGCTCCTTACCCCCTCTCTCTCCTATTCGCTTGCGTGCCTTGGGTAACTTTTCTTGTGCACGCAATGGCCGGGTTGGCAATTTTCAGTTCCATATTTAGTTTTGCCATTATTCCATTTTTGGATGCGATCGTTATGGCCTGTAATTTACTCTAATCAAGTCTATTTTTGATTCGTGAATGGCCACATGCACTGATTGTATGTTTGTATGTGTATGGGTCTTTAAATGTGTGCAGTTTGTTTGTATACACATTCACATCTACGACTATATGTTTGTGTAGCTTATATGTACCTGTGTGTGTGTGTGTGTGTGTGTGTGTGTGTGTGTGTGTGTGTGTGTGTGTGTGTGTGTGTGTGTGTGTGTGTGTGATTTATAGTCTTCCGTTTCATTAGCGTAAAACCACATGATTTATAGTCTTCCGTTTCATCAGCGTGCAACCTGACTGCTGTCGATTCCTATAGATACACACACCTCTGCTGATCCGTTTTAATCACGAAACGTTATCCTGTGCAACACAAGGACCAGCGAAATTAAATAGGATGTGCGCTCGTGAAGACTTATGCTGAGACATTCCATTTTATCCCCACACTTTGGTTAGAATTAGTTTTCGTTCTCATGTTCCTAAACATTTAATTTCCGGCGGAAAATACATGGAAATCCTTCGCCATCGTTACTGGAAATCATATCAGTGATGAATAATTCTCTACTGTAAACATTACTTTGTCTTACTTTATCATCCTTGTTGGGTCGACATTTTTAATTCCCTTCCTTCTGACTATGACTCATTCTTTTATCATTCTAATTTAATATCTGTTTATTATCAATCTACGCTGACATTCTTTGTACATTTTTAATTATCATTCCTTTCAATCCCTTTATCATAATTGTTCATTTCGCGTTCTAAAAAAAAAAAAAAAAAACTATGCATAAAAAAAGCAGGCTCATACGAATATCTGAATCACAACAAATATTTGCCAATTACTTCACATCCATTTGGCTAGCTTGTCGTTTGCACGAAACAAATCTTTCACAAACACGCGATTTTAGCAGTCTCTGGAGCATTTTGTCTATACACCATCATTTAACCCGATGCTTAAAACCTTACCTGTAAAATCTAATGAAACTGTTTACAGCCATTCCTATTGGCGATAATGAATTGGATATCACTGGTAATTGTATCGCCTGCATAATCAAAATAGAGAAGATTAGATATGCATTTATGTAATGTAATTTTCCTTTGTCCCTTATGAATCTCGGCAATGCTATAAATAATGCAAAAGTACAACTATTAGGAAATATAATATCGGTATTTCGATTAAATAATCAAATGACATAAAATCCCGATATTTGGCTATTATTTTTCCCTTCCATTACAACCCACAAGGAATGAAACTGCAATCAGTGGTTTAATTAGACAAGGCAATTCGCGACAATATATATTTATGGCAAAAAGGGGGTTAGAAACACTGTAACGAATGTAATATGTAAATAATACATACAAATATTCTTTAAGTTTCACATTATAAAACACTGTCACGAATGTACAATATAAAAATGATTTTTAAACTACATCATTTTCGCACATCTCAAGAGAGACAAAAAAAAATATAGATCTATATCTCTCTTTTTTTTCTCGTACATAACTATGCCTGAGACTTTTAACACACCCAGTCTTATGTCTTCCTCAGTAACGAGACAATCATTTACTGCCATAATCTGATTAAACATATCATCTAAATCACATAGAAAATACATATACGCTGATAATGAAAGAGAACCACATGAGCCACATTCATGATCTTTTATGAACATCAATGTTCTTAAGGGAGTTAGCATTTCACTTACAACTTTGTATATATATTAAATGCGTGACGTTCAGCACATTGACCTAGTAACAACTTGAAGACCATTAAGTTCAGCTTCTTAAGCTTTCTTACAGTCTTCTTTGGAATTTTACAGTTAGCAGAGTGTTTATGCGCGGCACGAGAGAATTATGTATGCAAAACAGCTGCGATTTAAATCTAACGTTTTGTCTTAAATATATAGCAGGCCAAATTCACTAACCTTCGTCCTTACACATGCCTATCTACATCTATCATGTACTTGTTTAATAAACAGCAACAACAGAAAAAATAATTTCAATAGGTAGTAGTGACTATCACATTTTATTATATGTTGCCTAATATAATTTCATCAATTTTTTTACGTGATATACTGGGGTTAATTTCTTGTGATACTAATAATGAAAAACGTAAACAAGCTTACACTTGCTTGTGCAACAGGCATATTCAATTTATGATTAGCCAGGGATATCGAATAAACAGATTTGCGATGTGAAATATAAACCCATATAAACACACACACTCGCTGTTTTGTGTGTGTGTGTGTGTGTGTGTGTGTGTGTGTGTGTGTGTGTGGTGTGTGTGTGTGTCATTCTCTTCATCAGTAAATTTGTGTATCTGGTTTAACACTATCTAGCACACCATCCCTAAATCAGCACATAAAGTTCAAAGTTTGTTTTTATACACCTCTTCTTTAACGACCTACTGGATGATATATATATGTATGTATATATGTATCACACACACACACACACACACACACACACACACACACACACACACACACACACACACACACACACACATTTACTTTAGAAATTACTTGCTTCTCGAACTATCGCCCTCTTTAACGATGTCCTTTTACCGAAGTCCCATCTGACTGGCCCTTGCATTCTCACCCTGTTAAAATACCCATAAACATTTGCAAAAGTCACACTTGCACAACACGCAATTATTTTCTACTCAAGTACACTGTGTTTACTCTCATAATGCTGTTGCTCTGGACATCAATTACCCCCATTCTACCCTTCTGTTTGCTTTATGATATAAATCTCGATTAAATTCCTCTCTGACTTTATTGGGTCGGTTCGAAGCCTTTCTTTATCGCAATATGTGTACCAGCGATTATTAATTTACCGTCAATCAGTATGCTTTATATTATTCGGTTTTCCAAAATAATGCATTCTAATAAACAGTTTCACCTGACACCCACACACACACACACACACACACACACACACACACACACACACACACACACACACACACACACACACACACACACACACACACACACGAATAGTCGACGCTTTATGACGACCTAATAGTTAATAGACTTTCTTCATAAGCAATTTCCAAAGTTAACTCTAGGCTCGGTTAGCATGAATAAAAAAAAATGCGAGACTGATGAAAGAGCGAGCGAGAGAGAAAGAGATGAGGGTGAGAGTGTGGGTGTGGAAGAGGGAGAAGGTGAGGGAGGGAAGGTGGGAGAAGTCACGTAAACAAGTCGACATGACATGCAGTTCATCCTTAGCGAGGAAATCAACATTAGAAAGAGAGAGAGAGAGAGAGAGAGAGAGAGAGAGAGAGAGAGAGAGAGAGAGAGAGAGAGAGAGAGAGAGAGAGAGAGAGAGAGAGAGAGAGAGACGAGAGAATCAACCCCGAGAGCAGAGGAGCGAAAAACGACTCAAGAGCATCAAAGTGGAGAACAACTTTCCCCCCGACGTTTTTGCACTCATCGACACGACATGCAGTTCACCCTGAACCGCAAACAGAGCACACCCCTTCTAACTTACTCCGCACTTTCGCACGTCCCTTCCTCCTTCGTTTGCAATGATTAACGACCCTCTTCCTCTCCCTCCTCCTTCAGGGTCGACACCTGTTCTCGGCGGACACCCTGCCGGACATGAAAGACTGGATTCGGAAGCTTCAGTCAGCCTTGGACCAAATACGAAACAACAATCGACCTGCGACTTCGACCTCATCCTCCGTGAAAGAAGGAGGAAAGAGAAGGAAAGAGGATAACGCAGAAAATAAGGAGAACGTACAAACCGCAACTAAGGAAAGAAAGAAAAAGAAAGAAGTAAGTATGGGCGACGATTTTAATCAATGAATATATGCAGATATTTATTCAATACACGCATATACACGAGATGGATGCGAGAACGTCGGAAACTTACAATCCACATATATTTACAGTCATCGCATACGTTGTGGTGCCCCTCCATGGTATGTAACAGCTCTATAATCTAATGTGTATTAGATGGCATGTCCCATTTTTGGCACCTAGTTGGCAGTCACACCTCCATGTAATCAACGTCCTCTGTACGACTGCAACATTTCCTGTAACTTTTTATATAGAGGTGAAATCGGGTAGCTAATTGGGTCTGAAGTTTGCATTACGTCTGACCTTCACAATGAATTAAGGCAGGATGGACACACTTCCTTCCCGCTGGTTTATTGGATGATATCAGAATCCGAAACTTAATCAAATTAGACTTCACTTACAAGATTGCTGTTGTCTTTCCAAAGGTGCACATCGGCATATCAACAGTGACATGGAGGTTATAGCTATTTTTCCTAATCGTCTTCACAGTTATGTAATATTCCTTTGCACCGCACGTAGTTTGTTGACAACGCCGTCCTTTGACAACAAAGTGACGAACAACACGATAAACACAAAGACATATGTTTGACCTTTAACCCAAGTCAGTGACTCCCAAGCTTCAACTGTGCTGCAGGCCATGTAGGTATTTGTATATCTATATCAGTAGTTATAGCGACTGGCCGTTGTGCTTACCATGGCACCATCAGTTTTAATGAGAGGATATAACTATATATGTGTATGTAAAAAACACACGTTTATATGAATGCACATCCGTATATATCTCGAACTTCATAAACGTTGGTTTCGGTGTTCACTCAATGTTCAGTAATTACAACCAGAACTATTACTGTATTTGCAACGTTAGTTGTTGCAAAAAATAGGATTATTTAACCTTTACTTGTGATAAACATTCATCCATTGTTTTCATTACGTTCAGATCAACAAAAATTCATACTGTTCACTCTCTCTTACTTCACACTTATATTATCTTTCTGACCCGACAGGATTCCTACCGCGCCCGCAAGTCGACGCGTGTGGGCGTGAGCTCCGAGAGCCAAACGGAGGCCGTGATGGCGGAGAGGGACTCGGAGCCGCCCCTCACGCCTCCCCACAAGGGCGTGCAGCTGCCCGGGATGTCGGCGCTCAAAGGGATACAGCTTCCAGGCATGGTGCCGACGGAAGCGTCTCGTCCCGCCGCCGCGTCCACGCCAACGGAAGTAGCGAAGGAGCCCGAGGACAATGAAGACGGCTTGCCGACGGCGGGTCCCACGCTCACATGCGTAACCAAGCAGAGGGTGAAGGGCCCTCAAGGTATTACTGGTCCTATTCATGATTCTCACTGACTGCAAAATCGATGTGGCTAGACAACTCGTCGTTAATGGCGAAGCAGGAAATCGCTCTTAGTGAAATGTGAAATAATCATAAATATCACTTCATATTCCTTTTTTTTTCTTTTGCAAGAAAGTAAAATAATTTTTCCCAACCGCATACACAGATATCACTTCACAACAGATTTAAAAAAGTGAACCATATCATATGTACCTAACTTCAGGTCTTTAAGCATCCGGGAAAAGCCATCCATACTACCCTTCCCCTTGTCGTTGCAGGTCGTCGTGCGCCACAGAACCGACGCACTCTCGCCGCCGCAGCCTTGAAGAACCGGGCAAGCTCCCTCTCGGCGCTTGAGTACCAAGAGCTCAACGACAACAGGTCAGAGTCTAGTCAGGGCAACAGGGGTTCGTCAAGAGATTCAAAGTCATCAAAGTCATCCGAGAATGACGTAGAGAAAGTAGAGGACAAGCCGGAAGTCCGCACTGAGAGCTGGTTCAATGACATTGACAGCGATCTTTTCTTCTCTAAAAACGTTCAGGAGAGGGCGAGGGAAGGGCACGAGAACGGCCCCAAGAGGGTGTCGAAGCGTTCTTCCACCCTGAAGGTCAATTTCGAGGAGAAAAACGTAAGAAAGCCTCGCACTCGCTCGAGAAACGGCTCGCTCCTCGGATCGAAACTGTCGCGGATGAGAGAGACGTTCGTGTCGATCAAACGGAACAGGTTCGAGAGCAAGGAGCCCATCGGAGCGAGCCATCCCGACGAAACGGATACTTCTCGGTGGACTTGCAGTATCTTGTAGCGTGGCTTTTCCACCGCGGAGGCATACAGAACGTAGATTACTGATACACTTACGTTACTTTTAAATAGTGTACATAGATCTGGCAGACTTAAATATATTTTACTTGCCAGGAAGTCATTCTTTAGTCTGAGAAGGTATATATAGTCAATACAGTTATTTTATGTATAAATATACAAATAGTGCAGTGTCACGTCTATTTACTAAATACTCGTGTGTTGCTTTGACTCCAGTCATTAGGGAAATGTTACCTTGATGAAGGTAATCATTCCACAAGAAAAGTGTTCGCGAGTGCTCTAATATGTTCATATGTCTACTTTTCGTGTGTTCGAATATATCCAACAGTTGCGCCAAAGTCAGATTTACATTGTACTAAACATGACTTCCAAAATACATGACGAGGATGCGTTTATCTTGCGTGCCAATAGTTAGAATAAAAGCTACCTGAAATTTAATAAAGATATTATCGCTAACAAGAGCATGAACGGCAAAGATACAATGAATTAAGCAAAAAAATCGACATAATTTCGAAATAAATGAACTAAACTTTTCATGTTCCCCTGAAGATTTGGAAATCTTAAATGAGCTCCAAAGTTGTTTCACCTTTTCAGTTTTCAAGTTTAAGATTTTTCATTGATCTTTAATTAAATGCACGCATGTTGCTGAAGTAGAAGACGAAGATCTCGATGGTTGAATTGGGAAATATTACACATGGCTGTGAACTGACACCACGTACATAAATGTCTCTGAAAAAGTTGCTATTCACAGGGTATTTTATAAGTAAAGAGTTGAGGAGTTACCTTTCCAAATATATTCCCTAACATCCATACTATCTGCATGTGACCCCTCCTTATCTTTTCTGCTTTTAACATCTTTATCTTCGTTTTATGGCCGTGTCTTGCCTCCCACGCGAGCAACGCAATCAAGTCCAAGCCGTGTCATTAATGCAGTATCATGCATAGCCAAAGCACACTCGTCATAACAGCTGCTGGGACTAACTCTTGTCACGTATGCCAGGGGGTCACTTGTACATACCACAGCCTTGCCTTCCTCCTGTCTTTCCCATGCAACTTGGGATTCCAATGTCACATTTAATTATCAAAGTCTTATATTATTGGAAGTTTGACTCGTGCAACACCGTGTACTCAAAAACCAAAGAACACACAAAATAACAGGCCTCAGGCAAAACGATCACTGAAGTATTTCAAATATCAAATGTCTAGGCATCTTATAGCACCGCAACCAGGCAGATTTTTTTCAAGGTCTGTGCGTTATACGGCTGGCATATTCTAAACTATGCAACAGGGTATATGTAAAATAGGGGGAAAATAAAATTGATAGATTTTAAGTTTAGATACATGGGGAAAGTTGGTCGTTATATAAAGATATTGGTGCAGAGCTTGTACAAATAATTATACGCCAAATCCTTACAAAAGGCCTAAAGTATAATGACCACTTACTATTTTTGAACCGACACCTTTGATAAATTTAATTAATAGTTTCTTATGTAAATATAAACACTGAATATTCTAATTTTACTGGATGTTAAAATGAAAGTCGAGAAGAGAATAACTTTACTTCAGTGTTCTCGATTTTATTCCGTAACTTTTATAAAAAGTTCCTAAAAAGTCACTATTATAAGAGCTTTACAGCCTTGGAATCTTTCCTTTAAGGGGATCAAAGGCATTTTTTGACATTAAAGATAAATGTATCTAGTCGACATACATGATTTATTTATCAGTATAAATGTATGAATTCAAATATTAACCACTTCTGGATCGTGAACTTGCAATCCCAGTGTTTGGAATTACAATATCTTGAATATGAAATTAATTTTCCTTGTTACGTCCTTTTAGATTCGTGTCGGAAATCCCGACGTTTAGTTAATGATTCTGGAGGATCTATGGATGGATCAGATGTGCAGTCTGCAACTGTGCCTTCCATGTGCAATGTGATATGCAACTTTCACTCTCTGCGGTTGCGTGAAGGTACTTGTGAACATTGTGACGACTTGCACTGTGCTTCCTGTAACTGTCTGTAGCTCAAATTAAAAGACTGAGGAGTACAGGCTCTTGGGGAGAATGTCAGCGTGATAAAGAAGGTAATGTTAGCGCCACAGCATCAGTTCATCCCTGCTTTTTCATCTCCTCGTGTCTTGGAGACGATGTGACAGATGTGGCCTTATAAGGAAGTCAATTTTGTAACTCCGGAGGACATTGTTGTATATGCATCTTACTCAGCTACATTTTGAGTTATCAGTGTAGAATGTAGTTGTATTTCTGATTTGTTTTCTTCTCCTCCGGTTAGTAGAAAGAAATACTTCAGTGTCTTACCTTTTCTGTATGTGTAGTCTTGGTGAAAATTATAGTTTTGACATGCATAAAAGATTGCTCATGTATTTTATAGATTAAATGATGTATTTTCATGCATTTTGTAAATTTTACATGTAGGCTACCAGTACAACTGTCCCATTATTTTGCCTCTGTTTTTCTAAGTTCAATATGTTTGTAGCTCAATGTGAGTTAGTCTGTATCAGAGTCCCATATACACATTTGAACGACCCTATAATAGCTTTATATTTGAATGCTTGCATGTTGTATGGATGTGCAGTGATATATTTTGTTTGACTTTACATATAGCAAGTTCTCACCTCCATGTAATGTTTTGAACAAGTTCCCTTTTTGTGTGTAGAACCTTTTAGTTGACTGGACCCTATAGTTAATAAAGTTATGTTATGCAGTAGATGTGTCCTTTCATTAACCCTTAACCAGAGAATGTCTAGTTGAACATGTACTAGTGGCCAGTTGTGCAACCCTTGAACACCAGTGTCTCTGTCTGTCTTGCTGGTGATACGTGTAGGATACGGGAGAAATCTTCGTGAACTTCAGGTAAGGAAGGTTTGAATATATCATGTCAAAAGGTACTTCAATAAAGTTACGCCTTTATATGTAGTTATTATCGTATGTTTCCTTATAGTTGCAGATTTTCAGAGCAGTAAACTACATATTTTTATACTTTTTATTCTCATTATACTGACTTCTTGCACAAAACATACTGATACATACCATGTAATTGCACTAATATTCTAATATGCACTAGACTTCATTCAGTCAATTAACTCGGTAATACTTTAATCCTAACGTAAGAACGAGGAAAAGCGAGAGACTATTACCTTGATCTAAGTAATTAGCAACATATATTAGAAAATTGTATAAGCAAGAATTCAAGCAGGTAAGTATAATTTTGAGTGCTTTCATTACTTATCACCCTCTTTACTTCAGTTTATGATTGGCTTGCCTCACCCTGAATGTTTTTTTGCGCTGTTGCACAGAATTTTAACCAACCTTCTGCCGTTTGTCGCTATCATAGGATGTGAACCCACTTCCCTTACTGTCTGTTGCTCTCTGATATCTTTTGGAAGGATGTACTCCCCACCAACTCTCTTCTTTTCTCTCTCTCTCTCTCTCTCTCTCTCTCTCTCTCTCTCTCTCTCTCTCTCTCTCTCTCTCTCTCTCTCTCTTCTCATACATATATTTGTAAAATTATGCATATGAATCCTCTATATATACACGTGTGTGTGTGTGTGTGTGTGTGTGTGTGTGTGTGTGTGTGTGTGTGTGTGTGTGTGTGTGTGTTGTGTGTGTGTGTGTGAGTGTGTGTGTGTGTGTTGTGTGTGTGCGCGTGCGCGCACTTGATTGCGTGCATGTGCGTGTGCTTTTGGGCGTGCGTATCATGTGTGTATTCGTGCACATCTCCGTATCCGTATGCACGTGGTGGTCACTTAATGTAAGTGCACAACACAATGCATACCATGATTGTATGGAAGGAGTAAACTGCTCCTTTTTTGTACTTAATGATAAATTAGGATAAACGGAGCAACTAATTGGATTCCCAACGCCCACATCATACAATAAATCCAATCACAATTTTGAGCAATGTTCAAAAGTTGAGAGAAAAAAAATCACTTAATTCATATCTAACAATGTTCCAACTGCTGTAAACTGTGCCCAGGCTATATCTGACATCAACGTATGGAAGTGGAAACATTGTAAGTGCTGTAGATAAATAGATCTGACATTTTTTAGGGTGCAGACCAAATGGCATTTTTTTTACTCTCGAGTTTTTGCTTTACACAAAAACACTGTTGTATGTATGTATTTATGTGTGTTTGTCTTTTTCTATTGAACGTGTATTTGTACCACCACCGCCTAAGTTCAGATTGGGGAACTCATAAATCTTTGAATGATTTATCCATAAAAATATATTCAGACCAAATTCATTTGCTCACGCATTGTAATCACAAAACGTTAGTTTTACAGGAATCTATTTTCTTACTTATCTAGTCTGTGTCAGGATTCACTCTCCTCTCTCTCTCTCTCTCTCTCTCACTCTCACTCTCACTCTCACTCTCACTCTCTCCTCACTCTCACTCTCACTCTCCTCTCACTCTCATCTCACTCTCACTCTCACACTCTCTCTCACTCTCTCTCACTCTCTTTCTCTCTCATATACAACCAATACACCAAACGACAAGGTCTTTGATCAGTAGTCCTCACACGTAAACCATATATTGTCACATTTGCATTGTAACAATCTATAGTTTGTTTTGACTGCGTATCATATGCTTCACACTTTATAACACTATATTATACTATAAAATCCATCTTCCATTTCAACTCTCCTTATACTTCATCAAGCATGGATTGCAACATGTTTCTTTAAAGGGCAAACTATTCTAATCCTTCTTCCATCGTTCCAGTGAGGCTCCCTGGCTGAACAGATCGCTCGACATGCTCGAGGACGGCGAGAGAGGCGGTGACGGCGCCCCCGGGGGACCCGCGCCCGCAAACGGCTCCCAGCTCGCCCTCGCCGCCGCGGCTTACACTTACTCGAGCGAGGAGGACGCGGAAGACGACGACGGGGAGCACTCGCACGCCGATTCCCTGCCCACCTCCGCCTCGGCCATGCCTCCACCTCCGCCGCCAAGGTCGGCCTCCTATGGCATGGAGCTTCGGCGGCCTCCCTACTTGGCCCAGCTGGGACACCAGGCTGCGCACGTCTCCAGGGGAGAGGCCGGTGGCTCCATGGGGGAGTTGAGAGAGCCCAAGCGTCGTCAGGGAGACGGGCGAGGCTATGGCGGGGGCAGGGCGGAGTGGCGCGGATCTTCGGGCGACAACTGGGAAGGCTCCAGGCGGTCCCTGAGCCAGCCGAGGGACCCTGGCACCAGCGCGTCGCCCGTCATGGATGACTTGGACAACATGCTGATGAACGAGAGCATTCACCAGACCAGCGCTATCATGGACTCGGCTAGCGACGCAGGCAGCGACGGAAGCACCTGCCGCGCCTCGGACAGACCCCGGAACGCGCACCACCAGCACCAGCCGGCTCATCACTACGAGCAGGCGTGACCCGGATCTGAGCCGTTTCACGACGGCCGTGCGCCACCTGCAGCGACACGTCGTCGAGATCGACCGCGCGGTCTTCGGCATCACCGGCGACGTGACGGGCACCAGGCAGGAGGTCACCTCCCTCAAGGAAGCGGTTCTGGCCCTGCAGGCCGACACCGACACAATCACCTCCACCCTCGCACATCTTACAGAAGAAGCTATCGCGGCTCAGCAGAAGATTAGCTTAGCCAAGCAGGTAAAGTCTTCGCTTGTGTACACCCAGGGCTGTCGCCAAGCCATGAGCAGCAGGTGTAGCGCCCTGGCCCATGGAGGCATCCCTCTTCCTTCTTACTAACAAGAAACAAAAACCTGCTACGTCACCGCTAAAGAAACTGGCTGGAGCAACCACCTTCCTCTTGCCGTTTAGCAAACACTCGATGCACCTGCCAGGACCTCGGAAAATAGCTACCTTTGCCTTGAATCCAGAACACATTCTGCTTATCATGAGCATCTAGCAACGGCAAGAGCAACTGCCAATAGACTGTAGCGCGAGATGATACTGTCTACACGATACTAGTTTCTAGCAGGTGTACTTTTTGTCATGACTAACCCGAATGCATCTACCAGAATACCTAACAGCGACAAGCATCTACACTACCTGGAATAAAAAAAGGAAGGCTAGATGCATTCCCTCTACGTAGCTAACACCATCTACCGCGTAATTCCACTGTCCAGTTCTACTAAAATCATATTTACAAAACTAACACCTACAGTAATTTCTTGTAATCAAATAGAAGTACTGTGACTAACACCAGTTGTGATTCAACTACAAAAGTCGTTGGATTCAGCAAATGGTAGGAATGATAACAGTAACATGGTTACCTCTTGATTAATCTATTTGTATTAGGATTCACAGATAATACAGTGAGTGCATATGAGTGTGTGCAGAAATGTGTGTATAACTATCTGTATGAGTGCGTACATACATACGAATATACATACATAACCTATATATACATATAATATATATATATATATATATATATATATATATATAATATATTATATATATATATATATATATATATATATATATATATGTGTTATGTGTGTGTGTGTGTGTGTGTGTGTGTGTGTGTGTGTGTGTGTGTATGTGTGTGTGTGTGTGTATAAGAATATATACATATACATATAAAGATGTATATGTATATATATGTATATTTATTGTGTGTGCGCGTGAGTCTGTATTTCTACATGTGTGTGTGAGTGTGTGTATGTGTGTATGTGTGTGTGTGACATATATCTATATTATCTATATATACACATATATCTATAACATACATATACATGTGCGTGTGTGTGTGTATGTGTGTGTTGTGTGTGTGTGGTGTGTGTGTGGTGTGTGTGTGTGTGTGTGTGTGTGTGTGTGTGTGTGTGTGTGTGTGTGTGTGTGTTGTGCGCGCGCGGCGCCTACATACATGCATGTATATATAAATGTATATGCATATGTATGTATGTGTCAATATATATATAATAATATTAACTATATATACTATATATATATACTATATATATATATATACATATATATATATAACACTAGCTCCATCGTCTCCATGCTTCTTTTATCCTAACATCAACATCACTACTTACCCCTGTCATTACTGGAACACCCCGTTAATTGTTACAATACGAAACACCAGTTCTGCCTCTCAGGCGTTTCACATATTGTCAAGTACAATTTGTTGACACTACCCTCTACAAGACATGACAAAGAAGCACTCTGCATCCTGAATACTCTGAGCCTTAAACAGTATACTAAATATTATACCTTTTCGTCAGCATTACAAGCATTTGCAAAGGTCTGGAAACTGATTCCAATATTGGTGGATTTTTTTTCACTTCGATATTCCATTCATTCACAGAGAGAAAAAAAAAACTTGAACGATAAACTATGATAAGTCATGATGTTAGGGGGGGGGTAGATACGGTAATCTTGAAACATCTGACAGATATAGATGACGATAAAGAATGACTTTTCCTGGTTTAGCAATGAAACACCAACTTAAAAGGCATTACGTGGGACGCACTCCGAGGACAAAATCATTTTAAGGAAACACTTTAAGGAAACAATAAGTGCTGTTCCGATGACCCTCGAAACTTTACGTAGAGTCGCGTGTCATAACAAGTTATTCCTTCATATAATCATAAAAGTTAGCAATACTTAATTTTCTAATGAATTTGTTCATTCGTGGAGTGCTACATCCCCGTCAACTAGGGATTTCGCTAACAATTAACTCCAGGATTTTACACAAAATTTGGGGATTAAAAGCAAAGAATTAGGTCCTGCGGCTGGATAACTAAAACATCAATACAAAGAGTTACTTGTATAAGAACAGGAAAATATACTTCCTTATCTTTTTCTTTAGTATTCATCAGGGAACATGTGGTTATATGCAAATCTGAAAAATAAGCTTAACCGCATGTCTGAAAATGATACTGAAATGTTATACTTTCATTAAAAAGAAGAAAAAAAAAATCAACGTCACTGCACCTGTCTTTAATCCTCGGTCAAGATCGTATGATAATTTCAATAAAAAAGTTATCTAGCGTTATTTTACATATCTAAGATATTTAGTTTAGAATAAGGATAAAATTCAGTATCATGACAAGGTCATAGGGAAAAATAGACCAACTGGTACTCACGAGATATTCAAAATTACCACAAAAAAAAAAAACATCTTACAAAAACTTACAGAGGTCAGGGACAACACAAGGTCAAAGATCACCCGAATTACTGGCTGTCAAAAGAGGATTAAAAAGGGATGAAGAACGGCACTTTCAAACTTCTATACCTTTAGAAAAAGCTTATTCATTCTCTAACCAGTTACATAAGAAGATTTGTCCAGACCGATATAGATGAGAATGACTCAAGTAAGACTGAGTCAGACGGGAGTGATGAATAATATCTAATTAATGGGTTTAAACACAACTTCTTTCCACGCCAAAGAGGATCCAGTCAAATTAGGATACACAGCGAAAGGAGAGTCATGTAAAAGAAGATATTCCTGCAGTTTTTTTTTTTTTTTTTTTTTTAGACATAGCAAGAATGCGTCTCGTAAGACTAGACTTAGTATGAATGAGTTAATTACGACTGTATCCCGTAACCAGGTCAGCACATGAAATGACCTCGAAGGAACTTACATTAGAAAGACACTTATCTCATCGTAAGGAAGTTCTTAACTAGTTGCTAAACAGATGAAACTGTTGACCGATATATATTTAAGGAATCATAATCATTCAGTTAGTTTTATTTATATGCTTATCATAATTTCCACACAGTGAATACACAACTAGAGGTACACATAGTCTTCTACACAAACACATATATTATGAATGACTTCGCGTGATACTGTACTGTCAACTGTGTTTTTTCTTGACCTTGTTAATGAATATCAGAATACCACACAACCATTAATCAGTGTGGGAGTGTATGAGCATAAGAATGAAAGTCGTCGTTCGGTGTTCCAAAAAAAATATGATGTTGTCTGTCTATGCAATAATATTTGTATTTTTATAAGTTTTACTGTTTTTTGAGTGATGTTGTCGCGTATACAGATTGTTATTGTAGCTCCATTTACTTTCGGTCTGGTTTTCATTTTTCATTTTTTAGCTTTAAGGAGGTGGGAAGTTCACCACTCTGAAGCATGTTTCCCAGACCGATTCGGTCACGGGACGAACAAGCCTAATCCAGTATTGCGGAGATAAAATACCTCTACAGTAAGAAAATATGGACATAATTTTGTACATGGACGTGTTAAGTTTTCTTTCCTTTTGCACTTCCATTTATCAAACTCCAACAAAACACTATGTAATTAAGAAATAAAAAAATGAATATCATCTTACAATTAGGAGGAATCTATGTCTTTTGTAGACATATTTTGATACTGAAGTTAATGTGTAAGAGAATGTTATCCGCGAAGACCAACTTAACATATCATTTGTACTCAACTCTTTCTATCTGGCTTCTTGCAGCCGTTTTCTAAGGAATAATGAAATTGCTTCTACACAGGAAGACTGGCAACTGAGAAATTTCGTTAGGAGTTCATTTCAGTAATGTGTTTCGTGATTTATAGAACTTGTAATCCTTAGAACTCTAGTTTGCCTTGTTATGACTAATCTTGTTGGTATATGACTATGATGTAGATTTGATCGCATGCTGTATACCTACTCGTGGGCATACAACCATACACGTGGGAACGAACACGAACAGTCATACATACAAACTTACATAAACATAAAATTTGTGTGTGTTTTAGTGTATGTATTTGTGTTCGGACACGTGTGTGTGTGTGTGTGTGTGTGTGTGTGTGTGTGTGTGTGTGTGTGTGTGTGTGTGTGTGTGTGTGCGCGCGCGCCTATATGCAATACCTAACTGTATACATAATAGTATATTATACGTATGTATGCAGCTAGCTATTATCATTAAAGTACGCGCCAACACGCACAAGTGCAGTATACCAGTACACGGACAAAAAAAAGACATGTAGAGTAATATTCATATATCTATAATATAGAGAACTGCGGAAACACTAGTTAAAACCGAGGCACTGACTTTCAAGAATGATCAAATCTAACCCACTTTCTTCTGCTAGATTCCACTTCTTATTCATGTTAAGAGTCATTGCCTTTATAACTGATTTGTCTACCTAAAGACTAGCACGTCATTTGACAAGGCCAACTAGAAGTTTACTAGAATTCTCTGTACTTACCATAATCTCATCATTTATAACTATTGACCACAAATAAGGTCATGTTATGTTGATGTTATATTGTTACATGTTAATTGTGAATTCAATACAGGATTGTCTAAAAGCAATACTTTCAATCTAACCTAATAACCTCTCATTAGAATTAACATTTCCCTAACCAATTATTGTCCGAGTAATCACAGTCTATATTCCGTATTATTTATCACAGTCACGTGGATGTACGTATACAAGGTAAGAACTGCAGCTTAATTCGTATTAGCTTGATAAGGTGTACGCTTTCGTATCAATATTTGTTTGTTTCTTTTTGTAGTGGATTCATTACATCAAAATGCCTAATTGTACCTGTCTTTTTAAAGTTCTTGTTTGGTATTATATCCAGTAAAGTTTCTGTACACAAATGAAAACACACATAATATATGTGTATATGTATGTGTGTACATACAAACAAACACACACACAAACATACACACACACAAAAACACACACACACACAAACATACACACACACAAAAACACACACACACACAAACACAAACACACAAACACACACAAACACACATACACAGTATACACAGCAGTCAACTGAAATTTTAGTAGTAATGCGCCGTATCTTAAGTATCCTATCAATGTTATCCTTTTTCTTTTCGCAACCCTATCCATACTTTTGATTTGTTGATCAAACAGCTGATCAGTTCATCAATTTACCTATTCTTTTACACCCTCTTTTTATTTCTTCTTTAGAGCCGCGTCGACTTTCAAACAGCAATGAAAGTAAGATAATTTCTTGCTTATCGTTTCTTGCTTAGACATTCCTGCTTGGCTCGTCCTCAGTAGAAAGCTGGTTGAACAAAATGTATTTGCTATTTGCCATTCTTAACCATTTCCTTCATATTGCTGTCTTTTCTTCTTCCTTCTTTGAAAGCACATCAATTATTATTAATTACATCTCTGAGTATTTCTTAATACATTTATTTATCAATAAATTGCTTATGTCAAGATTATAATAAATTTGCTATACTGACATTTAACATTTGTGGTCCAGGAAGCTAATAATAATGCTTTAACGCCTAGATATTTAATCGGCATTATCATTATCACTGCCCTAATGAATTAACAATTTATATATGAATAATTGATTACTATAATTAATATAAATATAATTACTATTAGATGAATATAATGGGAATGAATCCAACTCTATACAGTATTCATAACTCTAGGCTTTTTAAATACTAACTGTAAAAGTGCATAATAACTATTAAGATCTACCATGAATTAAGGTCATTCCTGATAAAGAAGTGTGTAATATGAATGTTAAGTTATGGCGGACCACAGACTAGAGAGAGAGAGAGAGAGAGAGAGAGAGAGAGAGAGAGAGAGAGAGAGAGAGAGAGAGAGAGAGAGAGAGAGAGAGAGGGGGGGGGGGAGGGAGGAGGAGGAAAGAGAGAGAGGGGGGGAGGAGGGAGAGAGAAGAGAGAGAGAGAGAGAGAGGAGGAGAGAGAGAGAGAGAGAGAGAGAGAGAGAGAGAGAGAGAGAGAACTATTAAAAATAACTATGCATACATCGTGAGAAGGCAATTGCT
>NW_020870600.1:212500-215000 GCF_003789085.1 Penaeus vannamei
CACACGTACACGCACACCACACACACACGCAACGTACACGTACACGCACACACACACGTAAACACCCACGCACGCACACTTCCACAAGCCGTAAATAAGTACGTTCCTATATGCAAATTGCGTCCGTACCTTGCACTGCAACTGACAAACGAGTACATATCAGTGTCTCATTTAATAGAAAGACAATCTAAAACGCATTCATTATTGCTCAGTTGCCAGTCCATCCATAAAGACATCATCACTCGCTATAAATCATTTAATCAACTCCGACTGTCGATCAGAATCTAGAGAACGCTGGAGCGAGGCGCAGCCACTTATTGCAAGGCATAAATTAATAAAATGAACTTGTCCTTTTCACAATAGCATTTGTGCGTGTCTGTTGTGTGTATGGACTTATATATATGTATACTTATCTAGATGTACATGTACACGTATACACACGCGCATGAAGACACACGCACACATATATGTGTGTGTATGTAAATATATAAATAAATATATTTACAAATACGTATTTATACACACACACACACACACACACACACACACACACACACACACACATATATATATATAATATATATATATATATATATATATATATATCACATACACACACGCGTAATACGTATCACACGTAGAGAAAGAAAGATCTATAGATGGTGTATGAGAAAGAGAGAACAAGTAGATGCGCAGTCTTCCTTATCTTTCTTGTACTTCGAGGATTTTCCTTATCTTTTTCATATACAAAGGTACGGACGGAACGGCAGGTATGGGAACCCTGACTAGCAAAATTCCTAAGCTTTTCGTACATATTCCGAGGAAAAAATACGTGATCAACATAAGTCGAGAAGACGTGTAGAAAACAAATTAACTGAAATTGCTAAACTTGCAGAGGTTTCCGTTCGCATATTCTTAGTAAAAGAAAAATATCGCCGTCTCTACGCGTATCTGTCCACACGCAATACATAAAGCATACATATATGAGGCACTATCTTCTGCCTCCCCTCCACAATGAAGAAATACGGTGACTTGTACACCTTGTGGGGTGCACGTCGAACCCAAGACGGTCTCCCAGCGGCCGTGGAGGATGCAACTCGGGGTCCGCTTGGTATCACTGTTTACAATCATTTTCGGCAGCCCCAGGAAACCGAGATTACACGAAATTACGATATAAATACGACAAGGCAGCGGCCTTTAAGCGACAGCAACTTGATTGGCAGCGTCCGACCGCACTCTGGTACACAGATGCAGCCTATTGGTCAGCTTGCCGGCAAACGTCACCGAAACGATGTGACGTGGCCGCCGTTCATTGGCTAACGGAACTGTCATGAATGCCCTATTCTTACTGGCTTATCACAGACCCCATACACCTTACAGCGGTTTCTAGCCACGGCTGCCAACTCGTCATACGGCGTCAAATACACCTGCCCGGCGGCGTGGCGTTATTAATTTGCCACGAGGGACACCGGGGAATTCTGCTTCCGCCCCTGCCAAGTGGCGGCGACACCCCAGGGGCACAAGACACCGGCGCTCGAAAGAGGTTCCCCAGCAAGAGAAGAGGGATCGCGGCCGAATCAAGGGACTGACGGAGGATGCACGAAAATATCTAAAAATATCAGCTGGCCATGAGAGAGTACCGTGTGGAACGGATGTTGCATTTTTTTCATAACCCAACACGCATACAGAATTAAACGCACTCACTCATACACAGAGATGTGAGTGTAATTATACATGTTGCATATACTTAATTTTTGTAGATGTATATATAATTGTATGAGTGGCAGTCCCGTAGTTATTGTGTGAATACGCATATACATACAAACTTGTGTGAGCGTGTGTGCATATATATGCACACGCACACCACACACACACACACACACACACACACACACACACACACACACATATATATATATATATATATATATATATATATATATATATATATATATATATTATATTTATAATATGTACGTATGCATGCATGCATGTATGTATCTACATCAATGTGTGTGTGTGTGTGTGTGTGTGTGTGTGTGTGTGTGTGTGTGTGTGTGTGTGTGTGTGTGCGTGTGTGCGTGCGTGCGCGCATGTATATATAGATGTAGATAAATAGACTGATATTTACCTAATCTTTCATTTACATTAAATAACTGTAATGTGTGCGCTTTTACATATGAGTATGTACATAATGATAAATAAATTTAAATTCATGTTCATGTTTATTCCCCATAGATATATTTACTAAAACACAAAGCCCCATTTGCTCTGCTCAAGTGAAGCGTAACATACAAGGAAACCGAAGCCAAGGCCGCGGCCGACAACGGAACAATTCGACAGGAATACTCAAATGACAAAAAAAAAAAAAAACGCAAGTAAATGAAACGCGACGGTAATGAGCAAAAAATCTGAGCAAAAAGATGAGTTACGATGTTGTTTGTGCTTAGACCGCGTGTGCCAAACAAATGCTTACTTATTTTCTGTCGAGTTGTGTTTG
>NW_020870601.1:2500-10783 GCF_003789085.1 Penaeus vannamei
ATTATTGCTCTATCATATTCAGGTGTTTGTAAAGTTGAAAAAGTTATTACAGTTACTCATTTTATATGAATTAAGTCATTGACACAGGCATGGAATTACATAAATGCCATGTCTACTGTGATTTTAGTTCATTAATTTTGTTTACACACAGATGACTCCATAAGAGCTTAGTCACCAAAGGAATCAATTATTAGTCCTACCTATTATTGTTATTATTACTATGATTACTATATATAAATAAAACATATAAAATAATATTTTATTGTATAAAACAATATAATATGTATATATAGATATATATTTTTAAGTATCTAGATGTATAAATATCAAAAGCCAAGGATATCTTTGTTGTGGAAGGGAATATGGAAGGAGGAAAAGATCAAAGGTTTAGCTGAATGAAATATGCCATATTACTACTTCACATTTAATACTTATCACTCACAAGAAAATAAATGCAAGAAAACTTAATTAGCTGAGACAGAGGAGGGCCTACAAGTGGGGGGGGGGGAGTCACAGTAGGTGGTTGATATTGTGGTATAGGTTGAAGGAAGCTTGTGAAACAGTACCAGATATAATAGAAGACACTACATACAACTTGTTTCATAATGAAAAAGTCAAAGAAAAAAATCTGATCAAATTTTGTCAGGCTTGTCAAGAATGCTATGTAAAGTTTTTTTTAATGGCTATTGGAGGGTTGCCATGTTCTGTATTAATGGCCCTGTTTTGTTTTATCTTTTGTCCGACAAAACAAATAAACAAATTGGCACAACAATCACCTCATTCTTCACTACCCCTTTTCTTTATCTGCATCACCTTGCCTGAAATGTGTTACTATGTAAGAGTTTAACCTTGAAAAAGCAAAATAATGGCTTTTATATTTTACTTGTTTTGTGACCAACAGAAAGCACATGCGAAGTTGTAAAAAGGAAGAGGTGAAAGTAGAAAAGGCTCCATTATACATGTGTTCTTTCTGCAAGATGACGTTCAAGACAAAACCTCAGATCTCCCAGCATTTTTTGAAGTGTTTCCATAGCCCGTACGGCAAAAAAGGTTCTGCAGTCAAGGTTCGTCTTTGAATTCTTATTTCCTATCTTTAGATTTGAGGATTGTTGGATCTTTGAAACATTTCATATTTGGAAATGCTACACTTATTTCTTACTCATTTTTGAGTGTTAAATTTATTATAGCTTAAATGGGTAGTGAAATTGTTAATTGCTCTTCAGTAATATTTATATATTTTTGGATGTAACTGAATCTGCTCATATATCATTCCATTCCATTCTGCCTAATTTCTGAAGCTTGATGATATATATTATTTTGTTTTATGTTCATATTTCCTTTATGCTGTGTAGATTTTTTTTGTGTTTGTCAGGAATGCATACATGCTTTGAAGGAAAACTGAATAATGTTACATGTTCTTCAGAAAAGAACTTTTATGAAATTGCATTTTTTTACCCCTTCTATCATTTGATGGGGAAATCCTCTTTAGTATTAAGGACAGTATATTTCTTTCACTTACAACATAAAACTAAAAGTTTGGATTCCTTATGCAAATTCAGAATATTGTAGGACTGTACTGATGATTTTTAACCAGACATGGAGTTACTGTCTGTTGTCATTACTGATTAACCTTTTATATATTTTATATCTTATGTGATTGGAAACTTGAGATGTATCAGCACCATCTTTATTTCAGAAATGTTTTTACCTCACTTATGTAATATGGAATTTGAAAAATCTCTGCCCACATATTTTATCAGAATACTTTTTATTTTGCAGATATGCTATCAAGGGTGCCTAAGCTACACAGGAACATGCTTTATTTTTCTGTGTCAAATTCCCAATTATATCTATTGAAAATTTTTCAGAGGAAAAATGATGAGAAAGAGGCAGAACCAACACCAGCCAAGCGTGGGAAGGTGGAGACAGTTGATCTTGATCCTTCTCTCGAACAAGCAGTGCAATTCAGATGTCAGGTGAGAGGTGACCTTCAACTACATAATATACTATACTACTATTCATTTTGCCAGGCCATTTTAGACACTTTTATTGTTCATTCATATGCTACTAATTGTGTGTCTTAGATCTACTAAGAGGATTGCATAAAAAGGCTTGGTAAGAGAATGTAACCATGATTTTCAGGTGTAATGATTAATGTGAATGTAAAGATTTATTTATTATATAAGTGCTCTAAATCCTCCAAGGATTAGCATACCTCAAAATTAATTAAATAAAAGCCATGGAAATAGGTATTGATTTTAATATCATTACATTTTATCAGTCTTTTTTTTACCAGTGTCCTTTTCTCCAAATTTGCAATATAATTAACTGCCATCTTGCTTTTATCTTTGAGATATGGTTACATTAAGCTTGAAGCAAGAATTATTCTTGTAGTCAGTTAAGATACATATATGTAAATATAAGAAAGTTATGTGCATAATGGTATGTGAAATAGAATATTACATCATTATTGATAATTCTCTATAGGACTGCGATCGCACCTTTAACAAAGAGCGCCAGTACAGCAGCCACATCAAGAAGTGTACTAAAGTGTCTGTCCATGATCTGTCTGGAGCCAGACAGGAGATTGGTGGAGCTGAAGAGGAAGAGGAGGAGCCTGAACCCCAAGAAGACCCTTTTGCAGACCCAGACCCACTCCCTGCTCCAGCCAGAAGAGGGAGAGGACCAGGGAGAAGGGGGAGGCCACCAGGAAGGGGGAGTCACACAGCCTCAAGAGCGGGAGCGAGAAATTCTGCCCAGCTTTTCGATGGGAGTAAGTTTGATGGATATATGGGTTTATATGCTCTTATTTTTACAGATATTAGCACTAATCAAAGAACCAAAGACACTAATAAGATAATGCTTCAGCTCCTCCAGTACCAGCATCCAAAGGCCTCCTGGTGGCAGACAATGAGGGATTAGTCCGCAGCACAACTGGCCTAGCCCACACAGTACAACTTAGCCTTGAGACTGCAAGCCAAGAAGGGGAACCACAGCCTACTGCCTTAGTAGCAGATTCCAAGGTAAGAGTAAATTGGACCAGCATTTTAACTGTTCTTCTCTTCAAACTCCTTTCTTTCACTTGTATCCTCCTTTCTCCTTATCTTCCACCTCCTTCCTTCCTTTCTCACCTGCATGCTGGTGCTCCTCCACTTCCAGTACCTTCCATCTTACCCCAACACTGCCGTCTGCTCATCATCTTGCATATCATGATTTTCAACTTGATATTTTTACTGTAGAGAGGGGAGATGAAAGTAACATGATTTATATGATGTATTTAGATGAGTTCTGAAATGTTAAACAAAAAAGAATTGCTTCTTGTAACCAGGGTGTAAGAGGAAGAGAGAAGCCCCCTCAGGCCTGGTCTCTGGTATGTGCCCTCTGTCAGAAAATGTTCATAACCAAGGCAGCATTGGCACATCACGTTATGACAGAACACGGACCGGACCTTGAGCATATGCGAAATATACTTGATGGAAAATCAACTGACAGCCAACCCTTGTTTAGGTGAGTGGAGTGAAGTATAATGTATATTAGAATATATGAACAGCAAAATATATTTAGACACATGTAGTATACAGCTGAATAATACTTTTGACACTATTTAAAAGGGTGAAGAAAGATGATATATATCCCTCTTCATTTATGCTATAATTCCTATTGATACTGTTCATGTTGTTGTTGGTATTGTTATTGTAATGCTACTAATTCTACTACCTGTGCTGCTGCCACAGTGCCCACTCTTTTATATTAATTTATATGTTATAGATGCCCAGTTTGCAGTCTTAATTATCAGACAGAAGACCAGTTTATTGAGCACATGGTCCTCCAGCACACTACACGCCTCCAGGAAACATATACACGCCTCCAGGGACAGGTAAGGAAGGGCCTTTTTGTTTGTCTATTTATATATTTATTTTATATCTATTATCTTTTATTTATGGTTCAATTAGATTGATTCTGCAGTTCATGTTTTTATCAAATTTGACCCTGTCGATAATTAAGACAAATAGAGTCATGTCCTTGCTACCCTACAGCAGAATCAAGATAAGTTTCTGTGTGTAATGAAAGGAAAAAGTAGTTGATTATGATGATGGGAATTAGATTTGAAGTTTTACATTTTTTACAGATGAGATAAACTTGTATGTTAATATTTTAGTAAATGCAAATTTTAGATCACTTATATAATTATTTATAATTGACTTTGTCGATACTTATTTCTGTGATTTTAATTAAGACAGTATACAGTTTCTTCTGAAGTTACAGACTTCATATGAATTAAGTATCTTAATTAAATAACTGTTTCATGTTCATACTATTGCTTTTAAAGCTTGATGGTTTCCTAGTACCTTAGAAAAAACATACTGTGGAAAGAAGTCACATGAATTTACATTATTTACATGGTTTTGATGTTACTAAGGGGATAGAATTGTCTAAATATGTTCTTTGAAACTCATCATATTGTAACTAAATTAGGTACTGGTATTAGTACTATGAATGCATTATTCCCTTCCCACCACTGATTAGTAAAGATTCTTCCCATCAGACTGCAAACTTCGTGTGTTCCCTGTGCTCATTAGTCCTGCTCACTAAGAACCTCTTAGTAGAACACATGAGTCTTGTCCATCTAGAGGAGTTGGAGAAACTGGCCCAGGGAGACACACATGTAGAAATGCTGTCAAAGGCCTCCAGCAGCCAAGCAGCCCCGACAAAGGACTCACAAAGCCAGTCTTCGTTGCCACAACAGGAGGGACAAAGTGAGAGGAGTTTAAAGTCACATATAAGATGGATTCCAATTTGATAGAAAAACAGAGCACACCACAAAGATTTTTAAATTTCTCTTCTGTTTAATCTGTGGCTGGTGTCTCAATGATGAGAACCGTTACAATCATTTAGATTGATGGAGTAGTATACATCATTATCCTTGGTATTGCATGTAACAGTAATTAAGTGGTGCAGTCTATCTCTTCGAAATTTGATTGGCATGTTTTGATATTGATTTCAGTTCTGGTTTAAAGATTAGGTTATTGATGTTGTATGTGGGATCATTGTTATTATCATTAGAATAATAAGTGTCATATTTAAAGCAGAAAAATTGTTATTTTAAATAGATTACACAAGCAAAGATATAACATGAAATCAAAGAAAGGAGACTTATTTGGCTATTTTATGTTATTATCTTGAGATCTTTGTCTTAAAGCCTTTTACATTTTTGTTTTGATTTTATGCAGCTCATCTCTCATAATTTGCTTCTGAAGGTTTAAAAGAGACAGTGCAAGAACCCATCAAAGCAGAGCAGCCAGAGGAACCCCTTGAGTGTGGGTTCTGTGGAGAAGAAATCAGCAACCAAGTGGACATGGTAAGTTATGCAGCTGGATGTGGTAATGATGTAAGGAAACTTGAATAAATCAGTATGATATATCAACCCAGTAGTGGTCAATGCATGCACTGCCTACTTTGGTTTTGTTTTTATTAACCCCTATGAACCAGATGATGTTACAGTCCCGTCATAGAAAAATCTGGTTCAAGGGCTGGGTGATGTAAACATGCTGTCATTGGGCAAAATGGCCATGGGGCTGTTATGACCAAAGGCGAGGGTGATGAAAAAGACTTGCCATGAGTGTACAGACCTCTTGGCGTGTGATTTGACTCATTTGGCGCTTAGAAGGGGGCTTTAGCATTATTCCCATCGATAAATGAATGTGGAATGTAAAGTGCACAAGCCATGACCGGAAGAGCGGAAGACATCAATTCCATGCTGCACACTATTTCTGACTGGCAGCACAAGTTGTATTATGAAAAATTTAATATTAAAAAAAAAATTAGATATATGACAAAAACAATTCTTCTTCTTCTTCTTCTTCTTCTTCTTATTATTATTATTATTATTATTATTATTATTATTATTATTATTGCACTGAGTTATCTACTACATAGAGAGATGATATGGAGTCTGTGCAAGGAAAATAAGCTCTTACCATCTGGATAAAGTAAATCAAAAGACAAATATAGACATTGGAAATTGGCCAAAAGGCTAAAAAAGAAAAAAAAAAAAAGATTACACAAAATAACTTTGTAAAGAGGAGGCACAGTCTTGTCACCGCTCCAGTGTGTTTGCATGCGCCCGGCCTACTCACCTCATGCCCGGGATGTTGGCTACTTACATAATCCACTGCCCATATTTTTGGCACCGTGATTTCCATGACGCAACCAGATTCAACTGGTTAATTCTATTTACATGTACATGGTTTCACAAGTATTTAGTTACCAAAGAGTCAAGTATTCACCACATTCCTGAATTTTTTGTAAATTGATTTTATTTCAGTCATGGTTATTATTGTTATTTACGCTATTGTTATTATGACATTATTGGCCTTATGATAATGACTTTTACTCATGCCATATGGTATTATGTGCAAAAATTTGAATTACATGAAGCACATGTTTTCTTCACTGTCTATGTTGTTGCATATATGATCTGGCAATAGAAAAAAATTAAATCTTTGGACAGCTGTATTTCATTAGTGATCACAAGTGAACAAGGAAACAAATATTTAATACTCAGCACATAAAACTTGACTACATGTAGCATGCATACATGAATATGAGTTCATTGTGTTGGTTCAAGAACAGATGCCACCCAGGTTGACAGTTTAACAGCATTAAAAATGAGTAAAAGTTTATTTTCTGAAATTTCAAGGAATGGGGATGAACAAGTGAGGTCAGGTAGGCTTGCTAATTGATTTAATACCATATGGTGCTATCTGTGTAAACAAAATAAAATGAAACCACAGGGGACAGTGCATGTATACAATTCTAATTGTTATATCACATTGCAATAATGATGATGTGTAATAAGTCCTAATGATCAGTAATCATAAATATTTGACCACAGGTGGAACACTACATCGAGTCACACGGTGTTGAGACAGATGAAGATGGCTGCCTGATGGACTTGGGGATAGATGTTGATGTCCGAGTAAAAGACACAAAGAGCCTGCTACAGTTGGCAGATGGTCGTGTGGACGACAATGTTCCAGAGAAAACCGTCCTTATACGGAAGAAACCAAGACAGAGCTGGCAATGCAAGGTGGTGTTTTAGTTGAATAAAGATCCATTATTAAGATTTTGCTATAAACCCTTTGATTTTGGGTAAAGGAAAATACTATGTTGGATTTTAACCGCAGAAGATCATTTTTGTCCTTTTGTAGCAGCATATTTTCTTCTTTCTTCTTTATGAAATTATAGAGAGATTGATATTCAAAATATTTCAATAACAATCTTGAAATGCTTAATTTGTATTTTTACTGTAGGAGTGTCAACAAGTATTCCCCAAGCATTTTGACTTTTTGCGGCATGTTCGAGAAGTTTGCACAGAGGTGAGCCAGTCAAATAAGTCCACTGTATCAAGAGGAGGGAATTTCAAATGCCAAGAACCAGGGTGTAGTCACCTGTCTTTCTACCAGGTAAAGAGAGAGAGAGATAGTGTGTGTGTGTGTGTGTTTTTTGTTTTTTCATGATGTATTTTCATATATTTATTTTCCATCTTAACTTCCTTGTCCAATTAGAATTATTCAAAATTGTAATAGAGAACATAAATGAAATGTCTTTGCCACTAGGCTGACTCAGATTTCTCTCTCCCTTTTTCTCTTTCTAGGTGAAACTCCTGTTCAAGCACATGGAAGAGGTTCATAAAGTTGTTGTCCCAAGGGAATTCAAAACATTCAAGAGTCTGGCCATGTTTTACCAGTGGCTTACCCTGGAGGAGAAGAAGTACAATGTCCGATATATTCGAGACACCACTCGCATTGAGAAGAATGATGTGAAGCTAATACAAATGGTGTGCCATAGATTCCATACAGCAAAGGTTAGTTACTGTTTTTCTTCTTGTTCATCTTCTTGTGGAAGAAGAACTCTTTCAGGCAGGTAAATGGTCCTGAGAAAGTGAGGCTTTTATGTCTTACTGGGCAGCGTGCTGTATTCATTTATCCCCTCTTAAGACCATGGGATTTCAAATGTGAGGCATAAAGGTTTTGGAATTCTCAAAGGAATAGCAACATAGGAAAATTTAACCACTGTACATTCATTCTTTCTGTCCTTTTCTATCCCTCTCCCTTTCCACCTACCTCTTTGCCTCTCTCTCTCTCTCTCTCTCTCTCTCTCTCTCTCTCTCTCTCTCTCTCTCTCTCTCTCTCTCTCTTCTCTCTCTCTCTCTCTCTCTCTCTCTCTCTTCTCTCTCTCTCTCTCTCTCTCTCTCTCTCTCATTCTCTCTCTCTCTCTCTC
>NW_020870601.1:10883-15883 GCF_003789085.1 Penaeus vannamei
TCTCTCTTCTCTTCTCTCTCTCTCTCTCTCTCTCTCTCTCTGCTCTCTCTCTCTCTCTCTCTCTCTCTCTCTTCTCTCTCTCTCTCTCTCTCTCTCTCTCTCTCTCTCTCTCTCTCTCTCTCTCTCTCTCTCTCTCTCTCTCTCTCTCTCTCTCTCTCTCTCTCTCTCTCTCTCTCTCTCTCTCTCTCTCTCTCTCTCTCTCTCTCTCTCTTCTCTCTCTCTCTCTCTCTCTCTCTCTCTCTCTCTCTCTCTCTCTCTCTCTCTCTCCTCTCTCTCTCTCTCTCTCTCTCTCTCTCTCTCTCTCTCTCTCTCTCTCTCTCTCTCTCTCTCTCTCTCTCTCTCTCTCTCTCTCTCTCTCTCTCTCTCTACTCTCTCTCTCTCTCTCTCTCTCTCTCTCTCTCTCTCTCTCTCTCTCTCTCTCTCTCTCTCTCTCTCTCTCTCTCTCTCTCTCTCTCTTCTCTCTCTCTCTCTCTCTCTCTCTCTCTCTCTCTCTCTCTCTCTCTCTCTTCCTCTCTCTCTCTCTCTCTCTCTCTCTCTCTCTCTCTCTCTCTCTCTCTCTCTTCTCTCTCTCTCTCTCTCTCTCTCTCTCTCTCTCTCTCTCTCTCTCTCTCTCTCTCTCTCTCTCTCTCTCTCTCGCTCTCTCTCTCTCTCTCTCTCTCTCTCTCTCTCTCTCTCTCTCTCTCTCTCGCTCTCTCTCTCTCTCTCTCTCTCTCTCTCTCTCTCTCTCTCTCTCTCTCTCTCTCTCTCTCTCTCTCTCTCTCTCTCTCTCTCTCTCTCTCTCTCTCTCTCTCTCTCTCTCTCTCTTCTCTCCTCTCTTCTTCTCTCCTCTCTTCTCTCTCTTCTCTCTCTTCCTCTTCCTCTCTCTCTCCTCTCTCTCTCTCTCCTCTCTTCCTCTCTCTCTCTCTCCTCTCTCTCCTCTCTCCTCTCTCTCTCTCTCTCTCTTCCTCTCTTCCTCTCTTTCTCTCTCTCTCTCTCTCTCTTCTCTCTCTCCTCTCCTCTCTCCTCTCTCTCTCTCCTCTCTTCTTCTCTTCCTCTCTCTCTCTCTCTCTCTCTCTCTCTCTCTCTCTCTCTCTCTCTCTCTCTCTTCTCTCTCTATTCCTCTCTCTCTCTCTCTCTCTCTCTCTCTCTCTCTCTCTCTCTCTCTCTCTCTCTCTCTCTCTCTCTCTCTCTCTCTCTCTCTCTCTCTCTCTCTCTCTCTCTCTCTCTCTCTCTCTCTCTCTCTCTCTCTCTCTCTCTCTCTCTCTCTCTCTCTCTCTCTCTCCTCTCTCTCTCTCTCTCTCTCTCTCTCTCTCTCTCTCTCTCTCTCTCTCTCTCTCTCTCTCTCTCTCTCTCTCTCTCTCTCTCTCTCTCTCTCTCTCTCTCTCTCTCTCTCTCTCTCTCTCTCTCTCTCTCTCTCTCTCTCTCTCTCTCTCTCTCTCTCTCTCTCTCTCTCTCTCTCTCTCTCTCTCTCTCTCTCTCTCTCCTCTCTCTCTCTCTCTCCTCTCCTCTCTCTCTCCTCTCCCTCTCTCTCTCCTCCCTCTCTCTCTCTCTCTCTCTCTCTCTCTCTCTCTCCTCTCTCTCTCTCTCCTCCCTCTCTCTCTCCTCCCTCTCTCTCTCCTCCCTCTCTCTCTCCTCCCTCTCTCTCCCTCTCTAGGAAAATTTTACTAACACAAGTAAAAAGCCTTGAATGGAGGTATTATTTCAAGGAAACTTATTCCATGTAATCATCACAGAGATGATATATTTCAAACTTTCAAAACTAGGATTTGGTCAGTAGGACTTTGCTATTCTCAGCATTTCATATAACACCTACAGGCTAAGGACTAAGCATAATAAATTCCTGCACAAAATTTTATTGTAATATGTAACCACCCACATGTTTATCTAGCTTAAGAGTCAGTATTTTCTCATATAACAGTATCTGTAATATCAACTACCAATTATACCCTGGGGAATAACGCTCTGATGAACTACTGATGCCTGTTACAAAAACATGAGTTTGACTGATATCACATGACAAATTAAATTAAAAAGTATCAGAGTATTGGTCATATTTGCCCTTTACTGATATTGATATACAAAATATATACAGTACTGATACTGATATTTACTGACACTGATGCTAAAGAATATGGCTGATACTGATTTTTTTCAACATATCTCTAACGTACCTATTAAATAACAAAGTACTGATTCATATTGACAGATTGATCAGTCAAGAGAAAAAAAGGAAGGTGAAGTGGAGGGAGAATCTCCAAGCAAACTGAAAAGACGATGGTTTGTCCGCATACAAAGATCCAGCAATTGTCATGCTCGCATCCACTTGAAAGTGCATTACAATCCAGTCACTCAGGACTATGATGCTGAGACACAGATGGTGTATTACCCTCAGCACACTCACAATGAAGTGGACCATCCACAGGACATCATGAACAGAATTATGGAGAGACACTCTAGAGATAAATCCAATTACCTCTCCAGAAATGGCAACAGAAAGCGCCTGAAGCAGATAGTGCAGACTTCTACATCCAGTGAAGCACTGGGCAAAGTCAGAACCTCAGCAGTGGGTGAGGGAGATGAGAGGCATCAGAGAGAAGATGAGGTAGAAGGACAGCCAGTAATGATACCAGGATCATTGAAATTGGAAGAAGGAGGTACACTTACTGTTGATCAGTACATGAAGGAGTTTTGCCAGACACAGTTAGAAGGGGAGGTTGAGGGATCAACAGGGATGGCAGTCTCTGCAGCAAGCAGTGCCTCAGGAACTTCATCCACGTCTATGCAAGCTGGAAGACAGCCTGGCACTACTACTTCTGTCCTTATGGAAGGCCATGGCACAAGTCTAGGAACACCATCAATGTTCGTGGATGGGACGAATGAGGGAGGGTCAGCAGTGTTAGTGGAGAGTGGTGAGCCAGGAACTTATGTAGTGCAGGATGGAATGATGATGAACGTTTCTCAGGGGGAGTCACCTCAAAAGGAAGATGGCACTGAGGAATATGTCCTACCAGCCGATGAAGCAGAATGGACCAAGCTGTTTGAGGTTTTAAGACTCAGACTCATGACAGCTGAGCTCAGCAGTCAAGAGAAAGTTGAGGGGGAGGGCCTCTTGACTTATCAAAATGTAATATCATATTTACCATTGTCAGAACAGGTCACAATATTCCAACAACTTTGCTTACTAACGAACACTGCTATTGAAACTGCAGATTAGATTAAACTTCCATTTTGTTATATTGGTTGCCAGTATGTATTTATAAATAGAAAAATTACTTTAATTTATCACTTTTTTTCTCAAAGTTATGTAAATTTTGACAAGAATTCACTGTATCACAGGAAAAAAGAATGCATATGACCACTCAAGTCAGGTGATCAATGATTTAAGTAATCTACTGTGTAATACATAAAAACCTTTGTATCACTTATAATAGGCAGCACAAACCTGAATATATTACATGCACAATATCTTAAACCATTTAGTTTTTCATATGTTTTGATTGTTTTATTTGATTTTATTGTTTGCCCTGTCCCATTAATAACAGTCTTGAAGTATTGATTAAGAGCTGTCAGATTACAAGCTGGCTACAAAATTTGTAAATAAACTATATAGTATTTTTATATCCAATTGCCTGAATATTGTAAATCAAAAGGTTGAAGAGAATGAGTAAAGTATGAGGAGAATTTTGCATTTGTTATATACTCTCAGCTAAAGACATTGTCTACCAGCCTTGACACCTGTATAGTAATGTCCACAGAGAAGGGTTGCATAATAGACGGAAAGCCATATTTGAGTCTGCCTGCTGCTACTTTGCTCTCCCGGTTAAATTATTGTAGTTATTGTTTTGAATCAGTATATTCACCATTGCCATGTCACCATTATTGCGGAATATGTTTAAGAAAGGAAAGCATTTAAAAAGTGTCTTTTTATTTGTTTATTTGACTATTATTCAAATTCATTGTGGATGAAGAGTTAAACTATATTTCTTTCAGCCATAGTGGTATAGTCTTTCTAGATGGTTGGCATCAACATCTAAGATAAAAGTATCTTCAGCATTTATTTTTTAATTTATTTTTCCTTTTCTATTTCATAGTTTTTTTTTTCAAGGAAATAACATGCTATATGCATAAAAGTTTATATAATTCTTTTTTTACTAATTGTAGCACACCCATTATAATTCAGTTTATATTTCTCAAACAGATAGATATCTGGCAACGGAGGTTCAACCAGGTGCATTTGTTCTTTTATTCATACATAGACTGCAAGTAACACAGAATGAACATTTTCTCCCTGTTTCCTAAGTGCTATTTGTCACCCTTTGAGGGGAAGAGAAGGAGTCCCAGTGAATCAGAGTACCTGATATCCGTGCTCTTGTATTCCACTTACTAAGCTGCTTGCTTGGTGAATTTTGTGTATAGTTGTAAAGACACAAATCTATTTGCCTGTCAAGTACCTGCAAAGAATTATTGAATCCTGAAAGTGCATTTTGATTTATCCTTCTACATGATAGTAGTTATAATTTAGAAATTATTTGGCAAATCTTCCAAATTCAGGTCCCCCCAAATCCCTTTCCCTGTTGTCGTGGGGGGGGGGTGGTTAGGAGACGAGGACTGAGACCCAATGCAGGGGTTTTCCCTGCCTTGGGCCTTAGCCCTCGAATCAACTAATTTTGCAAGGTCTTTTCTCCCTCCTGCTCTTTCGTTTCTGTTCCTTCTCCAACCCCTGGTATCTACTTCCTAAGGTGTAAGAGCCATGCTGAAAGGATGAAAGGCTGACTTTGTGCCAGTCCGGAACAGCCTGAGGGAACCATGGGCACGGTATTCCCCTGTTTTGTTGTCTAGCCCTTACCCCTCAAGGGGACCCTGAGGGGTGGACTGTTTCATTCCCTAACATAGTCAAAACTTTCCATGGCCAGTAATGAAGACGTAATACCCTTATTAGGGGCAATGAGGCTTGTCCCTTCATCAAATAGCCCCACCAATTTAAACTCTCCCGGCTCCCCGACCCCAGGTTCTCCTTTGAC
>NW_020870601.1:20883-33383 GCF_003789085.1 Penaeus vannamei
TTATAGATAAAAAAAAAAAAAAAAAAAAAAAAAAAAAAAAAAAAAATCTGGACAAGTGTCCAATTTGGGGGTCTGGTAAGGCCCACCCACTCATGAATGTGTCTGGTATGATTGCAGCTGGTACCTCCAATATCTAGGGTAGCCTAGATGGGGCAGTGGGTCCAGTTTGGGAGTCTGGTAGGGCCCACCCACGCATCAACACGTCTGGAGTTGGTCAATTTCATTTCTCTAGGATGTCATTCACCATACACCTGATTACAGCTGGTACCTCCAATATCTAGGCTAGCCTAGATGAGCCCCAGGGGGTCGAGGGTCCGTATTTGGGGGCGTCTGGTGCTCATAGTTCATCAGCCGATTTTTCTGGAGTATTTTTTTCTAGACTTTGTACACTAAACATGTTCATTTGGCATTAATTTTGACCGGTACCTTGTTCATCTATGCTAGACTAAGTTTGAAGCTCTTTTGGAGGGGTCTGACAGGCCCTTCCCACCCCAAAAAAGTCTGTCGTTTGTACTGCTGATGGAGATTTGATGATGAATAAACATTGGATGTGATTTCAAGTGGTACCTCGGTCATCTATGTCAGACCCATATTTTCGCCCCTTATGGGGGTTCCCATCCCTACCCCCACCAGGGGGTTCCCGGCAGACTTACATTATTGAACAACCCAGGTAACCCACAAAATAACCATATGCTCGGACATTGATATCTAGTTCGTCTAACCCTATGTCGCTGGGCTGCCGATCTATTCCGTACGTCCCCGTCCTTCTACCACCACCACCCCTACAAGTATCTTAAATACTCTATTTAGCCCAGCTAAATGGAACCGATTTTTCGTGATCCCTCTACAGCTAGCGGGCAAATTCCCTTCCGTAACCGACCCGATCGTTCCCGTCTCGTTACAGTTACATCTGAAACCCAAGTTATAGCATTATCGAATCTAACTGATCTCTCTGGCAACCCCATCCCTGCAGAACCTCACCCAACTCTTAACACTTGTACCGGAACTGTCTCTATCTCCCCAGCAAACTGCCCTATGGATATCCATTGGTTAGATTGTGGAGAATACTCACTCGGCTGCCTCAAAGACCGTGATGTGACAACAGTGCAGTGCTACTCCATTCCTCCTAGAGGTCATCAAAAGAACCCCACCAACATTTCCAAAATTACTTTCCGTACACATGACCTTCTCTCATATCTACATTGGTGGACAATCCCTCTCTCGACCATACCAACCTCCTCCCCGTCAATGTCAAAACTGTTGGCGCTTTGGACATCCTGCCAAACACTGCCGTTCCACAGCCCGATGCCCCTTGTGTGCCCAACCCGGTCATAAGCGATCAAACTGCTCTGCACAATCACGCACATGTGCTAACTGCGGTGGCCCCATAATGTGTTTTATAGAAGCTGTCCCACCTACAAGTTTGAGTCTGAGGTGACCACTCTCAGATACACCCTTGGTTTCACTCTGCATGAAGTCAGACAGGAAGCACATCGACGAGGTTTCTCTCATACTCCCTGCTTCAGTAAGGTCGCTGGCTCTGCCCCTCCTCCTCCATCCCAAGATGGAGGGGGAGGAGCACCCCCCTCTACCTACTTACTCCCCGAATTCAACTTCAAATTCTTTTGCCACTCTAAATCCAGACTCCAATCTTAACTACAGCTCCAACACCGTCCCCTGAATCCCTTACCTAGACCCACCAGAGCCCATCCACACAACGATTCTTTACCCATCTTTACCCTTTCAAGATTAGATAGTTGGCGCATGGCAATTATCACCCATGACCCCTATACCTTCATATAGTGCTATATGACCTAAGATGTCTCGCACATTTATATATATATATATATATATATATATATATATATATATATATATATATATATATGTATGTATGTATGTATGTATATATATTTGTAAATGTACATATGACGAGGACGATTCTGAAACTGTTGTCTCACTTTCTTCAATAAATCTAGTTTGTGCACATATGTATATGTATGTATATATATGTATATGCATGTGTGTGAGTGAGAGAGAGAGAGAGAGAGAGAGAGAGAGAGAGAGAGTGTGTGTGTGTGTGTGTGTGTGTGTGTGTGTGTGTGTGTATGTGTGTTATAGGATCCACGGATCCATCCGTGTAGTAGGTTATGCTACCCGGAGGAGTTATTTGAGCAATGCCCCTTTGTACGTGTACCTTTAGGCTAAGCATAGAGTATTAATCTTTTCTCCTTGACAGGCTTAGGACTGAGAACTCGATCAAGTTGTTTGCCCACGGCCGGGGTTCTTTATAGTCAGGGTGAGGGGAGTCCATGCCTTTGGCAAGCGGTGGTTCTTTGAGCTGGAAGCGTATCAGCACTTTGGCTGTGTGTTAGCCAAGAGTTGTCCGCAAACAGCTGATAGTCTTGCTGTAGGCGACTGAGTACTCTTTGTCTTAAGTGCCTGCAAGACCTTGGAAAGGAACTGGGCTTCCATTAAATCAATTCGGGTGTCCAGGGACGGTAAGTCGGTTTCCGTGAGGAGGTTAATGACCTTTGCCCATCTGGGGGCACCCAGGATGATCCTGTCTGCCTCATTTTGTACTGTTTCGTTTTTCTTTAAATGTTATGCTGGAAGCAATAAGGGTTACAGAAGCGTAGTCAACAAGAGGTCGGACAGCATGTACATAGAATGATCTTAATACTTTGTGTCTCGCTCCTATGTGTCTCCCGCTCATTACTTTCATGACTGACAGTCTTTCCTTGGTTCGGTCAAGCAGGTAATGGATCTCCTTTTTGAAAGTGAGTGTGTGGCCTATCCATACGCTAAGATATAGGTAGTCCTTCACCCATTCCAGATCCATGCACTAAACAGTGAGTGTTTTTTGTTTTTGACATTGATTCTCAGCTTTTGATTTTGCTGCCGAGATTTTTAGTCTGTCCTACAACACTCTTCAGACACCAGATTCAGACAGCGCTGAGCTCTAGTTAGGCAGTGGTTGCCAGAAGCTATGTTTGCCAGATCATCTGCATAAGAGATGATCTTGCATCCCTCTGGCAGGTGAATGTTGAGTATATTGGACATGAGGGTATTGAAAAGAGCAGGACTGAGAACCCTGAGGCGTTCCATTTTCAAGTGGCATGTGCTGACATAAGTGACCGTGTAAACCTTATATTTGCTGTTGTCTTTAAAATAGTCAGCTATCCAGGCCAAGAGTCTACCTTTGATTCCCTTGCGGATTAGGGTCTCCTGAATGACAAGGGGGCTTGCCAGTTCAAAGACCTTCTCAAGGTCTAGGAATACAACCACAGAGGGTGTTGTGCATATTGAGCTTAGGAATGTGGAAATGCTATGGGTTATTCTCTTACCCCTTGTGAACCCGTGCAGGTGTTCATGAGGGGGTCCCATTTTCCAGCGGAGCCTGTTTAGTACCATCTCAGCTGTTTTGCCAAGACAGCTGAGGAGAGAGATGGGACGGTACTTGGCTGGCTCCTTTGGTTTTGGGATGGGAACTATTATGGCTTGTTTTTAGCTCTGGGGCAGCGTGGCAGTTTGCCAGGATTTTTTTTGAACTGTAAAAATGCAAGCTCCCCTGCAAGTCCTAAGTGCAAGATGATGGGATGGGAGATCCCATCAGATCCCGGTGCTAATCCAGAGCTGGTTTTGTTTTTCTTAGTTCCCTGAGAAAGAACATTGCACCCGAGTCATCTGATTCGAGTGCCTTGTCTCTGATGTGAGCAAGCAAGCCTGAGAACTCGAGCACCAGCCTGTGCGCTTCTGACTGTGGGTCATGATGCGTGCATCGCGGGGCTTGGCGGCTTGTAGCTCGCCTGACCCGCTTCCACAACTCTGTAAGGCTGGTATGTTGGCCAAAGGACTATATGACTCTGTTGGCAGTTTTCTTTGCATCCGCAACAGCTTCCCTCAAGAGGGTGATCGTCCATTTTGTACGAGAAATATGATTGAAGCCCTTCTAATTAGAAAATTGCCTAAATTTAACTTGAGTGGTGGCCAATGGGGGTTGGATGACCTTACCTCATCACTAGTTAGCAGGGCCTTCCCCAGACTCTTCGACCTTGACCCTCCCCCTGAGACCTGATTCAGATCTTGTTCATTCAGGCTCTCTACCACTGTATAAACTTCTCAAAATTCTCCTTGTAAGCAGCCAGGATCATTCTAGGTGCGCCAAATGGACAAAGGTCATCAACCTCCTCATGGAAGCTGATTTACCGTCCATGGACACCAGAATTGATCTAATGGCAGCACAGTTCTTTTCCAAGGCCCTGCAGGCACCCAGGAACTCGTATCTAAGACAAAGAGTACTCAGACTACAACAAGACTATCAGTTGTTTGCGGACAACTCTTGGCTCACACATACAGCCAGAGTATCGATACGCTTTCAGCTAAAAGAATCATTGCTTGCCAAGGGCATGGACACCCTCACTCCTGACTACAAGAACCCCGTCGTGGGCAAACGAAATGATCGAATTCTCAATTCTAAATCTTACAATGAGAAAAGATCAATATTCCATGCCTAGTCTATAGGCACAAGCACAAAGGGTCACTGATCAAATAACTCCGGGTAGCATAACTTACTACACAGACGGATCCGTGGATCCCATAAATCATGTTGCAGGCGCCGGCTTCGCAACAAAAGATACCACAGCATCCATTAGGGTCACTGACAATGCCTCAACGCTTCAAGCTGAAACGGTTGCGATCATGGAAGCCCTGACACACACGTTTCTGAGGGCAGGACACGTTCTTATTCACACAGATTCTAGAGCAACTATTGACAGCTTACAGCATAGCATGCCCCATGACATCTACCTCCTGACAACAGTACTAACCATAGCCCAAAGAATTCTCAGTCAGGGTAGAAAAAATATCATTAAGTGGTACTCAGATGCTTCAGGCTATGAGCCACTGGCCCTTCCTCCAAATACAAAAAGAGGTACCGAAGTCATACTATTCAGACTAAGACTAGGTTACCCATGCGCTTGGCAAATTATTGACAATGAGACTGCCAGGTTATGCAAACACTGCGGCGTCTAACGCCACCCTGTTTCATTACTTGTAGAATTGTGAACACACAATTTCTAAGACAGGGACCACCCACCACAGCCGCCGGGCTGGTAAAAAGGGTTTGCAATATGCTTACTCCGTGGCAGCTGGATCACTTGCTCGCAATTCAGCCACCACCATAAGCATACAGTTCAAAGATACCACTTGAGTTAACTAGAAATAGTTAACAAAGGCCGGGCCACTCCAGAGAAAAGACCCGGGCGAAGCATGACTTCGCAAATCTAACTGAACTGAACTGAACTCTCCCTGTATCCTTTACGGTTTTTGTCTGAAGAGAAGTCGTGAATTTCGAAACGTTACGTTTATTTCGTACTTTTTCATTGTGGCTATATATATATATATATATAATATATAGTATATATAAATATATTATATATATATATATATATATATATTATATACGACACACCACACACACACACCAACACACACACACACCACACACACACACACACACACACACACACACACACACAACACACACACACACATATATATATATATATATATATTATATATATATATAATGGTTATATAATATATATATATATATATATAATAATATATATTTATATAGTATATATATATATAGATATATATATATATTATATATTATATGTAATTTATATTTATATATATAATATTATATTATTATATATATTACATAAACATAATACATATGTATATTATATATATACACATATATTAGGGTTGTAATAATAAAAGACATGTGTATATATATTATGTATACTAATTATCTATATGTATATAAATATGCTATATATCTTATATATATATAATGTATATAGTATAATATCTCCAATATAATATAATACTATTATATAATAATATATATATAATAGTATAATACGATAATATTATATATTATATATATATACACTATATATATATACTATATATATATATATAGATATATATGATATATATAATAAATGGTATATATAATATATATATAATACTATAATATATATATATATTATATATATATATGAACGTAGCTATGCTATTATCAGTCTAGTTACTAATATGCTATCTAAGTGTAGTATACGGCATATTATAGTTTATGTATTTATATATTAATATCGTTTACTAATTAATATATATATATCTATCTATCGTATCTATCTACTATACTATCTATCTATCTGTCTGTCTATCTATTATCTTATCTATTCTGTATCTAATCTATCTATCTAATCTTATCTATCTATAATAATTATTAATTATTGTTTATTTATATTAATTATATGTATATTAATAATAATTATATATATATATATATATATATATTATGATTATATATAATAGAATAGTATTGATATGGTGAAGTATGATAGAAACTAACGATAGCTGTTAGCCCACACACAATATATTGTTATATGTTATATTATTGTTATTAAATACTTTAATATGGAATTATGGCTAATTTTATGTAGATCACTATCGATTATATCTAATCTATAAAATCAGTATATATACTTATTATATATATATAGTTTTATATATATCAAGACATGTATATACCACACACATCATCACGCATGCTACATCACACATCACACGACACTTACACACTACAAATCATTCATATTTATATATATTTCTATAAGGTGTTATCAGTTAATATGATGTTATATAATATATATGTATATATCTAGATATATTAGAATATATGTACCTATTTTAATATTAAACAATATATTATTTAGTCTAATTAAATTACTAATTATATATTAGGAAATCTTGCTATTATCCGTTTCACTCGCATAATATTAATAATCAATCAGCGTTTATTAGTATGAGTTATTCTTAACTTATATATTAGAAAACATTTATATTTATATATTATATTTAATATTCATCATACATAATGATTACATATATAAATTCAATTATACAATATCGTACATATTTATATACACATATATGTAGGTATACACAAATGTATAATGTGTATAATTTTATATGATAATAAGCATTATTATTGTGTATTACCCAAAGTTATAGTATATTAATTATATAGTTATGATATATATTTATATTTTCATATTTTAGTAGATATATATATTGATTAGTATTATATGTATACACAGTATATAATATATATATAAATTATATAATATTTATATAAACGTTAACTATATATGCATAAGTAATTATAGTATTTTATAAATATTATAATATAATATAATCATTTAGTATAATATAATAAATATAAATTTATCGTTATATGTATTACGAACGAATTAACTGCTATATCATAAATGTAATATATTAACTCGTAATTATATATAAACAAATACCCCTCTCTTCCCTACCTCCTATATATATATTATATATATATATATATATAGTATATATATATATCCTAACCGTATCTCTCATATAGTACTCCATCTGTTCCCTCCCTTTTATCCTAAACTCTATCATTATCACTTCCTCATCCTATATCTCGAATATAGTATCTCTCTATGACATCATTCTAATTACATTCTTACTTATCAATCTATTCATATCAAATATTATCATTATTACAATCATTATACTATATTATACTATCTTCTATATACTTATCGATACTCTATATACATCTATCTACATTTCATCTTACTTTACGTATTATATAATACTTTACTTCATTATCCTCATTCAGTATTCTATATTATATACATACACTGTCCTACTATATAATATTACTGTATATATAAACATATAAATATTTATATATTTCAAAACATATAGCCTACTGGTAAAATCAGCCTAGTAAGTTATCTATTATATGATAATTAAATAATAGATAATATAATATATACCGGGTACTAATATGTGAGATATTATAATATATAATAAAATCTTATTGCATATATTATATATATCTACAATATTTATAATGTCATATAACTTATTAATATAATAGTAACATAGCGGTATAATGAGATAATGCGATCTATCATCTATCTATCTAATCTAGTCTACATATCATAATACTATTTATCTATCTAGTCCTATTGTATTCTATCTATCTATCTATTCTTTCTTAGGCTACTATCATCTATCGTACTATCGTATCTATCATCATCTATCGTATCGCTATCTATCTATCTTATTCTATTCTATCTCTAGTATAGTTGATATATATATAATTAGTATGTGATAATATAATAACTTAGTGTAAGTAACATGATATACAATGATACAAGACAGTAATAATATATAATATATGTCCTAGATACACCCAATGAATCACTAAGAGATAAGCCATGAGAACATAACATATATATGAGACTATAGACAAAGACTCAAATATATATAGGACTAAGTAACATTATAGACATAGTAGTAATAGTGATAATGTATTAAGAAATGATAGAGATAGGGTCACACAAAGATGAATAGATAGATGAATGGTAGAAGAGTAAAAATATATAATGATATAAAAATAAATAATATAGATTATATATCTTATAATATATATATCAAGTATATAGATAATTATATATTAACATACTTATATTATATAAATAAATTATAATAATATATATATTCAATAAATAATTATAAAAAAATAATATAATATATATAGATATAAAATATATAATTCATAAATAAATATATTTCCTGAATGAAGACGAATCGAAATGTCCAAATACATCTCTTGTATTGATGAAGATATCAGTCCATCATACCTTTACATACGATAATATATATATATAAATAATATTAAAATAATATATATATAATATTTACATATAAAATATATATATATATCTATCAATATACTATATAATAAATATAACAATAATATAATATATACATTAATATATATATATATGCATTAGATAATCAATAGAATAAAACTAATAGTGAATACAATATAAATAATATACTTATATATTTAATAATAAGATACTTAATAAGTTAACGCATTATGAGTAACTGTATACAAATAACATATATAAATATATAAACTTATAGTAATCAATAATAGTAAGTATACTTATGAGAGTGCAGTAGAAAAGTATTATATAATATAAATAACTAATATAATAATATTAAGTATATTACTATTCATTACTTACTATACTACATTAACATACATTTAATACGGTATATATATATATATAAGTATTTTAATATAGGTGATATCATAATATAGAGTAAATATATATATATATATATATATATATATATATATATATATAATATATATATATATATATATATGAATATATATATACATACATACATTTATGTGTACGCGTGCCATTGCGTGTGTAAGTCCGTTTGTGTGTTCTTGCGTGCGTGCATGTGTGTAGTTTCTTACTGAGTCTTCAAATAAATTTTAGAATAATCTGATATATATATGACAATTACATAAAGATATAGTATAAGAAAGTATGATTATAAGAAGTAACAAGTAATTTGGAATAAACTAAACACAAAATACAGACGATGTTTATTCGTGTATCAGGTACATTTATTCTAAAACGAACCTAAACAAACATGATGTATATAAAAAGCGCGGTGACCAATAGGGTTCATGAAATTCTGACATTTAAAACTTTAATAAGGGAAATTTTGACCCTTTGATAAGCAACATCAGATTTATTGCGTCGCGTCACAATACATCTTGGTTTTACGTTTGCTCAATTCGTGGATATTACGAATGCCCGTTTATTTTAATTTTACTTCAGTGAAAGACAGAGGTTTTCACACACACTTCTCGCCTGTCTGATAAATATAAAAGAATATGTACACGTAGACTATATTCAATCTCATATCACACTCAGTTTTAATATATCTTATGACTACTGGTCTGGGCCGGGTTGAGCTTCCATAGGCCTCAGGACCATTTAACAACATATTCACTTAGACCTCGAGCTGATGCTCACTGTGATATCGGGAGAGTAAGATTCAGTAATTTTGGGTATAGACTGAATGACAGACGTATAGAAAAAAAAATATCATGTCTCCAGCAAATGAAAACATAAACAATAAACAGTGGGAAACGTATCAGTGTCATATCTCGCTGATAAAAGCAGACAAGATGTTTCCGTTCCTAATATCTCGTAGGCCCCTGGCACTGTGCAGTCTATGCCTACTGTATAATCCGGCACCGTTGCTGATTGCACCGTACTGTAAATAAATGTTGGATAATGATTACCTAACTGACAGGCACCGACAGCGTGACTCCAGAGCTTTCACAGTTATAGGTCGGGTTATTTTCAGGGTGCACAATCATGCCTTTTCCCAGGAAGGCGCTGACGAAGCCGAAAGTCCCGAAACTGACGATCGTGTGATTCCCTTGACTGAGCAGAGCAATGTCCACTGAAGGGTCTTGAGAACCTGTTGGGCAAGGATAGTAGGATAGTACAGTCATGGAAAATGGCATCGTTATATCCTAACTCTACGGAATGAGTTTACAGATAGTCATCCTCACAACTACAGCTGGTTATTACCTGCGTACAGCACATCTGGACCCAGTATGTGATCCTCGCACCACTTTTTATCATCAGTCGTTACCAGGAACACAGGATGTGCGAATCTGTAAGATTATCTGATAAAGAGGAGTGCATCTGCAGATTCATCTTTTCATCATATTCAGTCATTTCTTACCGTTTCCAATGCATAACGCATCAGTATTTAGGTCTATCCTTGACTTAACATACTAGATTGAAATAACAATTAATTGACAGACATAATAAAAAGTGAACGATTTTTTTTCGGATTTTGCGTAATAGGATGGTGATTTGCCAGTCACATATACGATCATTCGTGTCAATACAAAGAGGTACACTATCGATTTTCCGGCACCTAGGACTTGTCGAATGATCCATAATAATTCAGTATTATTTTTCGAATATCTTTTTTCTGCACTTTGCTTTTCTGTTGATGACGCCCAAACCATTGCAAACCAGGGTTGTAGTTATTCTACAGAGCAAAACTGAATGCCTGTCCAATACAATACCTTGTTCTATTTCTTTAGTTTCGATCCCTTATTCACCTTTCAAAGAAAAAGGCGTCAACTGAAATATTTTCAAAGCTTACTAAAACGTAAGTGACCCAGGGCTACAGTTGCTTTGGCTATGAAGTCATGTGAATGACAACCCTGTATAAGGAAAAACGGTTATGGAAATTTGTATCATTCAGTGCAAAACTCTAACGTGAGACCTATTCCTAAAAATTAAGTCGTTTATAGATGCTGAAAGTGTCCTTCATGATGACTACAATGGTCTTTTTCGCACCATTTATGTTCTGATTTGAGTCTTGAGGTTTTGTGAAAGGTAGATTAATGTTATGAAATGTGATTGCTCATGGCTCAGATTTTGTTAACGGAGAGAAACTAATGCCACATTCAAATTTATTCTTTTTAGATTAGCATTCAAACCCCACGGATCCGCAAGTCTATCCGAATTTCAAGATATGACGGGTCATCGGTTGCCGGAAAATCGGTGTTACATCAGCACGTTACGCTCCTAAGACGATACTCTATGCCTTTGTATATAAAGTGACATAAAACAAAAAGAAACACAATAGAGCTCAATCTATACCATATCCCAAATTCATCGAAAATCTTGGCTACATACCTCTTCCTGAAGTAATTGAAGGCACGATGGAAGTAGGTTGCCGTCAACGGCGCTAAGCCATAGCGCGATTTCACATACGAAATATAATCCGTCCTCCTCACGTGCACGGTCACCACAGTAAGGTCTGGGCTCTCGGCGAGTCCCGCTGCTTCCAAGGAGCGGTGCATCCGCCGACGGGCTTCCTCCAGGATCTTAGGCTTGAACACCAAGACCTTACTGAGCTTTTCCCTCCAAGGCAGTAGCAATTCTATAGGACAGGGGTAGTTGCTGATAAAGTAGGATTTTGACAAAGGATACGCCTCCGGATTGCCCTCGTTGAAGTTGAATAATTGATTGTACAAATTACGATATAGTATGCGTTGAGTGTGCTGCGTGAAGCATTTACTGCCGTTCAGAGGGACCCACACGTTCTCGAAGGAAGTCGTCAGGATTCTCTTCATCTTGGCTCGGATTGCGATCTTGTGGATAAAAGAGATGGGAAGTATTTTTATTCAATTGTCCGTCTATCACTCCACACCCTCATTTGCAATAGGCTGTAAAATATAATATTGAGTAAACTGCCTAAAAAATATAATCAATACAAATAATGTTAATATTCACTATCACTGCTGTTATTGTTATTGTCTCTGCAATGATAATGGTGATAATGATAAGGATGTTGAAGATAATAGATGTGGTATAATAATAGTAATAATGATACTACTACTACTGCAATAATAATGATAATAACAATAATAATAACTAAATAATACTAATAATAATAATAATAATAATAATAAAAGTTATAATAATAATAATGGCAACAACAATAACAATAATAATATCCTG
>NW_020870601.1:35883-40813 GCF_003789085.1 Penaeus vannamei
TACCTTTTACTCTGCTCTCTCTCTCTACTCATCTCTCTCTACTTCTCTCTCTCTCTCTTACTCTCTCTACTCTCTTACTCTATCTACTTTTTACTCACTCTCTCTCTCTCCTCATCTCCATTCTTCCTATCATTAACCCTTATTCATCACTGTATCACTACACACACCTCACTCACCCTCCTACTACACCTAGATACCTCCCTCCATACATCCTACTATAGAGAAGATATACAAGCGTCCTTGCTCTGTGCGCGCTGTGCGTGTAGTTTTGTGCTGTGCTCGCTCGTATGTGTCGCTCGTTGTCTTATAACTCCACATAACGAAGACTCAATCACATCTACGTCCGCATCTCGTTGCGACAAGCAGTCACGCCTCATGAGGCGGACTAGTTTTGAAGTCTAAAACCAAACCGAAAGGCTCGTTATGCTAGTACATGAAATATTCTTCTCTTTATCTCGGGCCTCTCCTTTCTTCCCTCTTACGGACTAGGCAAGCTTGGAGTCACCACGGTCGTCCGCGTATCTTGTGAGGGATGGACTTCGTTTCGCCCGGAGCGGCACACTTCTGTTCGGGTCCCCGCTCATCATGTTTTCCTACCATGGCAACGAGTGCCGGCCATGTCAACGTTGTGTCCTATAATATAATCAACAGCCACAGGAGGCATGAGGATTATCCAATTATTGTAACCAGAGTGTCAAGTTGGAGGACATGATTAGAGACCTGTAGTTGATTAAATGAACACTAAAAACGTGTGTTAGGAGAACATTATGCGGAAATGAAGATATAGGGTCATTATATCTTCGTCACAGAGAACAGTTGGTATCTTAATGATATCGTTTGCGGTGCACATCGATTCTCTGATATCCATTCTCATTACGTGACAAACACTGCGAGAGAGACTACAATGAGCACAGCCAGAGCTCCAACAGCAGTTACTAAAGGCATGACTCTGTGGAGTACAAGTCACATAAGCCTACGTAAAACAGGTAAAAGCAAAAGGGAGTAAATTTGATGAGAAATGGCAACCGCAGTGACTGACCTTGACAAGGACAGACCAGACTTGGAAAGGAGAAATTGTTTACCTTGGCTGCAAGCGCGAAATGCACACCTCACCTGCAGAGTCAAATAGTCCATCTGTTAGTGTACCGAGGAAGCTCAAACCTCAGTTCGTTGCCTTTTAGTGCACAAAGACCAGTCCGTAAGCAAGGACTTCATGTCACTATGGCCGTCACCCACTGATACAATTGTCTTATATAAGACCGAAACGAGACGGGCACGCCTTTACAAAGACAATCACAATATACTTCTCCTAGAAACATAGACGTTGAACGGAGATAGAGCGTATAGACCCTCACGCAATCTTATTTGGACACGCAATTATGAAATATCCTTAGAGCACACAATTGCACGCATTTACCGATTCCCCATTATAGAAACATAGACACATACATCCTATCACACTAGTACAAAACGAAAGTTAATCTAACATCACAAAGCACACCACAGACTGGTTCACCACTAAACCTAACATCATCCCGAGACGCCCACCACACCACTGCACAGATGCAACACCACAAGTAGTTTAAAGCATACAAGATGATAATGTCTATTCGAACGCACTGTCACGGCCAACCGGCCAGTTAGCAGTTGAATAAGCGCAGCTCGAAGAGCCTCACACTACGTCTTGCCTCACCCTCCCCCCCCCGGTGTATCTCAACTTATTCATATACTTCCCTATCCCATAGTCTCCCCAACCGTCCACGATAGGTTCTTACCGTGATTGGCAAAATAAATATACATATTGTTTATATGGAATTCATATCTCCTCGCGAACTAGTGTGAAGACAGAGTCTACCACTCACCATGAGATCTTAAGACACTGTATAACACATATATCCCTCTCGCTGCCACGAACATTCTACTCCACTACTTTACTACTTACAATAATCTTAGATCTCTTACATATCTGCGTGGTTCCCTCTACTATCCTCGCCAACGCGTGCTCTTTAACCCCAACTTTTCTATCCCACCCTCCCCACCATTCCCACTAACCTATCTAGCGTCATAACTGCCAATACTATTTACACAACCACATTTGCATCATCACCCACCATACTGTCAATCAACACTTCCTCCAGCCTTCTAACTCTATGCGCCTCTATCCACTCCTGTCATACGACAACAACCCCAATCTATCATATCCTCGGTTCTCATAAATTACCATTTCATTCTTCTCTCCAGACAGATATCCCGTCTTTTCACTACACGGCGGCAAGGACATATCCTTCGCTCAAGGATTTTGAACAGAGAATGAGATGATTTCTGCAAATATTCACGCAGGAATATTTGCATAATGAGAAAATGAAGAAAAAATGGAGAAGAGTAACTTTAAGATCAAAATAAAAGGGAAGATGGATCTGGAAAAGGTATGTGTAAAGGCGAGGGGAAATATGAACTGAAGAATGGCTAGAATATAATAGAGAGACCTCAGATGAATAATAAACACTAATAAGAAAAGAAAATGGTAAGACGAGTGAGACAAGGCAGCTTCGCGGCGGGGCCACATCAATCTCTTAAAAAAAAAAAAAAAAAAAAAAAAAAAGCATGGTTATTACAGGACTTCCAGTCTAGCTGTCAGACAAGAAGTCATCAAATAAAATTTTATAGAAACCATCTTCTTTTCGATGGCCAATGAATATGATGCCGACTTTTAAATGTTTATTTACCATCATCATCGCCGTCATTATATCCTGGTCACGTAGATGATGTTTGGGATTAATATGCAACTGTCTTATTGTTTGTTAGTACAGGTATTGTGATTAATGTTGGTATTGTGTTAGTTATTACCCATGTTATTATTATTATTGTTGTCGTTACGAATAGTAACGATTAAGGTTGCAAGACTAAAAATAATTACCGAAATTTGTTATTTTTGATATGCATTATGCAGTTCCAAAGAATTATTTTTACTTTGAGTATACTGCTTCCATGATTACTTATATCACAGAGCTAATTCCCTATAAACTATCCTTCACGTTTGAAAAGACACGCAACACTAGTAGATTTTCTCTTAAATTCGTCATACCAAATTTTACTGCAAGCAACGAAATCCCCAGCAGAAAAATTTCCTTATTTAAATTCAGCATTATATATGTGTGTATGTGTGTACAGAAAATGTTGGCGCGACACCTTAGAGCTCCACAGTCGTTCAACACATGTATATCGCAGCGGAAGTGTAGACCAAACGCGGTCACAGCAACATGCACGTGACAGCACTTTCTGCGTACTTCCGGTGTTTTCGCGTGATGTGCAAGCAAACTGAGAAATATACGCAGTCAATAGCGTGTTTTTAGGCGTTTGGACCCAGGCTTAGCGGTTCAAGATCTGCATTTGATATTCTGCTTTGGAACTAGACATTAGGTGTACCTTTAGTGTCGATTGGCATAAGATTTAGAATAGGATACCATGGAAAATTTAGAATACTCTATCATAGGGAATGATAAGCTATCGAAACACCATATTTTTCAATAACAAGTGTGTTGTTTCCAAGTAACAGTATTTTACGCGTAGCCTAAAGTGGAGGAAAGAAGGATACATACAAGAGCTTCATAAACAATTGGTTGGGGACTTCAATACCTGAAAACCTTTACCGCATTCCAATTTTTACTTTAGTTTTAGGCTACTTGCTTCCCGTGTGGCAGTTTATTGCGATAAAAATAAATGAATTTCCTGTCCACGTGTTTATGGCGTGGCCGCAGCCTCAGCGTACAGGGCTACGCACATACACTGTTTTGTTTTTATGAGCAAAATAAATGGTCGATTGGACTCGCACAACTAATACCTGTGAGCAAAAGAAATATGCATTTACATACTTGAATACAATACTTACCTAATTTTGATTTATTCAGGCAATGTAATCATAACATATCCAACTTTGTCTCCAAGGAAAATGTTAATGTTTGGCTTGTTCAGTCAGGGAAATCTGACGTTTTGGTTCTAGTTCGTCCTAACTTCTGACTGATACGTCCACCCAAGCATAGTAATGAACTTGTGGATGCGAGGGCGAGTAAGGAAAACGAGAAAGAACAAGGACATCATGCAATGTCCTTGGCATAGATTGCAAGAAGCTTGCAACATAATTAATGTTCTCTGACTATGGAGATGCTTGTTTTGTCTCGAATTATAATATCAAACAACATAGTGTACGTAAAAATCCGTACTAGTTTCCTAGACAAAGAAAAAAAAAAAAAAAAAAAAAAAAAAAAAAAATATAATATATATATATATATATTATTATAAATATAGCATATATAATTATATACATACATAATATACATAATATATATATATATAATAGTATACATATATATATATATTTATTATAAAGTAGTAATGTAAATTTCTCTTATTACACTACAAGACAGATAATTCTAAGTGCCCATCTTTTTATCTGCCAATCCTTATCGTTGTATCAATGAAAAAATACAGGAAATCAAACAGGAATGATCAAGGTCTATTCACGTAGTCAACGTTTAATGGAAAATGAAGAAACAAATCAGAAATATACACATTAAGGCATATTGCCAAGAACAGTGTAAACATGCGGCAAAGGGAAATAGTTTACACATACTTCCACACGGCATACGATCCACTCACACATCACACATAATAATCAAATAAACTATATTATATTATATAGTACATTATTTCTATCATTTTACTTTACAATATGGAGAATATAATTCACTGTATTAATATTGTTACTATATTATGGCATGTTAGAATAGTGAGAGAGATATGATATGAGGATATATATAGGAGGGTAGAGGTATATATATGATCTTAGTATATTATAACATTTTAATATTGATATCACACCGTATTGATAGTTATATATATATATATATATATATTAGACACACTCACACAC
>NW_020870601.1:40919-43419 GCF_003789085.1 Penaeus vannamei
CTCGATTTATCTCTCTCGTTCTCTCTCTTTCTTTCTCTCTTCTCTCTCTTCTCTTTCTTTCTTTTCTTCCCCGATTTTATCTCTCTCTCTCTCTCTTCCTTCTGCCCCCTTCTCCCCCCTCTCTCTCTCTTCCCATTCGCTCAATACACGATTATTCCAGAACCTGACCAGCCACCTGTCCCTCTCCCTCGGCCGACGTGTACTATGGCGTTGCACCTTTCCCTTCTCGCCACCTGTTCCTTCGCCTTTAATCCAAACATAACATCTTTCCTGATAACGTTGTCAACAGCCTCAAGTCTCCACGGTGCAAGGGGTCGAAATGAGTGCGTATGTATATTTCTTTTCTGGATATATATACATATACATATACATATACATATACATACATACATATATATATATATATATATATATATATATATATATATATATATATATATATAATATATATATATATACATATATATCTATATCTATATCTATATACTATATTTATATCTATATCTATATCTATCTATCTATCTATCTATCTATCTATTATCTATATATCTATATATATATATATATATATATATATATATATATATATATATATATACCATCAAAGATACAAAATCAGATCTACAACCGCAGCAACTCGCAAGGACTCATCTCGTACTCAGCAATGAACGTGCATTGTTGGGCAACCGTACCATCGTGTAGAGGTTTGCACCGAACATAACCTGGTCATACGCATTCTTTATATATAATAGACACACACCATACAACATGTGTGGTATAACGCAATCTTCTTGTTATATATATATATATATATATATATATATATATATATATATATATATATATATATATATATGTATATATATCTATATATATATATATATATATATATATATAGATATATAATTATTACATATATAATTATATATATATTATATATATTAATTATTTACATTTAATATAATATATATAATATATTATTATATTATCTATAAACCACGCATATATATAAGCATACTTACACTACATATACCAATACATATACAATATTATGATTCAGTATATATTATTATATATATATAAGATTAGTTATATATGTATGTATAATAATATGGGTATATTAGTATAGTACATGCACCACACACACATATCACATAACACGTACAGGGAAATTTAACAGGCACAACATAATATGTGTCATTGTGGTGTGTGTGTGTGTGTGTGTGTGCATATTTGTGTCATGTGTGTGTGTGTATGTGGCTGTGTATGTTATATATACACAATACGAGAATGGAGACGTATCAGTATAAAAGAAGTGTGGGAAAAGAGCCGAGCCAACGGAGAAAGAAAGTTGATCCGCGTCATGACTTTCGCACTTACGCACACAAACTCGACCAACGTTGCATTAATTTGGTATGGAAATATTGAGAATAAACATCCGAGTGGAGATTTCCCATTAGGTGTAAAAGAGCATTTGAATACTGAGCAGTCTCATAATGGAACGGACTTTGGGTTTTACGAAAGGCTTTAATCTTAGATGAGGAAAAAATACTTTTAGACTGCTTTATTATTGTATACACGTGTCTATATGGCCTAATATATGTACGTTGTATACCATACATACATACACACATATATATATATATATATAACTATATACATATATATATATACATATATATATATACATACTATATCATAAATATATCTATATATATATATATTATATATATTATTATATATATATATATATATATATATATATATATATATATATATACATATTCTCTTGTGTGTGTGTGTGTATATATGTATATATAATGTATGAATACATCATATATCTCTACTATATATGCATCCTATACATATATATGTATATATCTACATACACACACACATACACCACACACACACAACACATACATACATACATATATATATATATATATATATATATATAATATATATATATATATATATATATATATATCTATATGTATATACTATCTTATGTGATGTGTGTGTGTGTGTGTGTGTGTGTGTGCTGTGTGTGTGTGTGTGTGTGTGTGTGTGTGTGTATGTATATATGTATATATATTCGCGTTGACATGGACCCATTCATCAATGAGAATCCGCCCTCCATAACTGAGCTTCGGGGGCCGATATCCAAGTGGGGATTGGTAAAGCGGCGAGTATCTGCGGCATCCCAGCTGAACTGTTAAAGGCTCGTCGTGAATCTGTAGCGCGGGGGTTGCATGCTGTCCTGGCTGCCATCTGGCGGTACCGTTCCCCCTGACCTGTTGAGGGGTATGGTCATCCCTCTCTGGAAGGGGAAGGGGGACCGATGGGACTGCAGCAACCACCGAGGCATCACACTGCTCAGTATACCAGGCAAGGTTCTCGCCCACATCCTTCTGAGACGTATCAGAGACCACCTACTGAGGCATCAGAGTCCGGAACAATCTGGATTCCACAATAGACCGTATCCTAGCGCTTCGAG
>NW_020870601.1:48419-60919 GCF_003789085.1 Penaeus vannamei
TCAACTGAAAAAGTGGGAATCAGGAATGGTCCATGTTACCCTTTGAGAATTCCAGGAAAGATTATGATAGATGGAGAGAGAAGAAAAGTGGATAGAGAGATAAATAAGTGAAATGAAAGGAAAAATATATGAACAGACAAAGACAATAGTCTCTGGTTGTCAACTGAAAAAGTGGGAATCAGGAATGGTCCATGTTGGCCTTTGGAGAATTCCAGGTACCGGATCGCCGAAAGGACTTAGGACTGACATTTATTGTGACATTCATTATCGATATTAGCCTCTGCTCCCTCAGGTCCGGAGAGGGAGTAACGAGGTGAGCATTCCGTGGGTGGTGAGTGTATGCGGTGCTCATTTCCCCCTCCTTTCTTCCTGTCTTTCATTCTCTCTCTCTCTCTCTCTCCCAGCTCTCTTTAAACATATGTGTATCTCTTCCTCTCTCTCTCTATCTCTATCAACTTAGCGCTCTTCTCTCTCTCTCTCTCTCTAAACATATGTGTATCTCTTTCTCTCTCTCTATCTCTATATCAACTTGGGGCTCTCTCTCTCTCTCTCTCTCTCTCTCGTCTCCCCCCCCTCTCTCTCTCCTTCTCGCTGTCTGCCCTTCTATCTATCTCCCTCCCCCCCTTTCTCTTCTTCTCCATCGCGGCTAGATCCTCCTTCCCTCTCTCTTCCACATCGGAAATTTCGGATCTCCGGCTGAAATAAAACTGTCGCTAGCTGATGACAACCGAAAAAGAAAGAGAGAGAGAGAAATTTCGGGAGAGAACATCCCTTGCAGTAAGAATAAAGCGTCTTATTTTTAAAACTATTTTTTTTTCTTTTTTTATCGAGGAACTTGTATTGCAATATTCTCTTGTCATAAGAATAAATCCTTATTTTTAAAAACTATCTTTTTTTTTCTTTCTTTTTTTATCGAGAAACTTCTTTTGCAATATTTTCTTGCCATAAGAATAAATCGTCTTATATTTTTAAACTATTTTTTCTTTCTATCTTTTTTCTCTCTCTTTTTTTTTTGGTCGAGGGACTTCTATTGCAATATTCTCTTGCCGTAAGTTACGATCCTATTCATCATCATCGCATCGGGTGAGGTATTCTTATATTCTTATATATTCTTTGTGGACCTTCTTTATCACTCTCTCTCTGTCTCTTTGAATGTCTTTCTTTCCATTTGCTTTCTTCAGTTTTTTTTCATTATTATTCCTCCTCTGCCTCTCTTCTATCTTTGAATATTTCTTCCTGTCTTTTTTCTTCTCTCTTTTATTCTAATTCTATCTTTATCTGACTTTACCTCTTTCCTCATCCTCACACTTTTTAAATGTCTCTCTCTACCTACCATTTAGCTTTCCTCTTTTTACCTTATATTTTTCTTTTCCCTTCTCACATTTCCTCGTCCTCCCCCTCCTTTTTTTCTTTTTCTTCTTTTTTCCTCCTCCTCCTCCTTCTCCCATTACCTCTCTCCTATCCCCTTCTTCCCTCCTCCTCCTTCTCACCCTTCTTCACCCCCTCCTCTTACTCCTCTTTCTCCTTCACCTGCTCTTCCTCCTCCTCTTCCTGGCGCCCACTGCAACCCCCCCCCCAAGTACCTAGTTCCCATACCGTGCCAGGACAGGTTGCACTCAAGTTGGCACCGGCCCTTGGTATGCCACTGCCTGCGTTTTCTGTTGCAGTGAGAGGGGGTGGCACTCGCTTGCCTGCTTGCCTTGACGCGGTTAATTTTGTCAAGGGCTTTGTCATTTCTTTAAAGGATAAAGGCTTCAAGGGTTTGTTATGAATACCTTTATTGTCGTTTCTTCGTAATATGGCTACGATCGTTTTCCCTTTTTTTATCATTATTTTTACCTTTTTCATTATACCCGAGAATGGTATGATTATCTTAATGGTATCTTTAACAATACTGTTTTACAAATGTAGTTATCATTTTCCTTTTATCAGTGCTTATCTCTGTCAGTTTCTACGTCTCTTTTACATCATCATTAATATCTCATTAATATCGTCATCAATCATTATCACCATCATAATCAGTCACCATTAACATCAAATCACCAAATTATCAATATAATTCATATTAGTTCTATTTATCTGCCACGTCTGCATCGTCTCTGAACAAAATAAATGACTTATTCATTCGTAGAACTTTTTTTATCTCTTTTTTTTTTTGTCTGTCTCTTTCTCTCTGTCTGTCTGTCTCTCTCTTGTCTGTCTGTCTCTCTCTTTTCTGTCTGTCTCTCTATCTGTCTCTCTCTCTCTTTCTCTCTCTGTCTGTCTGTCTCTTGTCTCTCTTGTCTGTCTCTCTTCTCTCTGTCTGTCTGTCTCTCTCTTTCTGTCTGTCTCTCTCTCACTCTCTCTCTAGGCTACGGCAGCTCTGCTGATGTAGCTCGTAACGGACGACCTGGGCTCGGAGTTCATGTAGATGATGCGTTTACATCATGGTCACCCTGAAGAACACAGTCAGGCCGACGACGTGTCTGCGGCGCTGGAGACTGTCGAGGCGCCCTTCGTTTTGTCCGTAGAGGGTTTTCTCTCCTCTGGATGGCGTCGAGTGACCTGAGATGAGATTCTGGTGCTCCTCCTCAGGTGAGAGGGGCAAATTCCATCAGTGACCTTACTTGCGTCTTGTATAACATCGGGAGTACATCGGGAGTGCATCCTGACCGACGAGTTCTTTCACTCTTCGCAGCACCGACAGTCTTCTTGAAGTATTTACAGCTAATGTTTTAACATGGTTGACGAACGATAACTTCTTATCAAAAGTAACTCGCAGGATGTGCAAGGAATTCTTTTCTGTTACCTCTTGTCTGTTAAGGTACAGCTTAGGAGTGTGGCTGAATAATCGAGGAATCGTACAGCCTGTTTCTTATTTGCTGCTATTGTGACGTCACAATGTGCTCCAGTAGCTAATGAAATCAAGTGCTCTTTGTAATGTAACTGCTGCCGTCTGACACTCGGTAATAGGAGAGATACAGTGTTACATCATCTGTGTATGTAACTATGTCAGGTACTGCATCCAGGAAGTCATTTACGTATATGTTCCAAAGAATTGGTCCGAGAATACTCCCTTGAGGAACACCAGCACGAGTGGGATATTTTGTAGATTCTTGGCCACGGATCTCTCTCTCTTTCTTTCTTTCTCCCTCTTTCTCTCTCTTCTCATTCTCTTTCGCTCTCTCTTCCTCTCCCTCTCTTTCTCATTCTCTCTCTCTCCTTCCCCCCTTCTCTCCCTATCTCCCTCCCTCCCTCTCTCTCTCTCTCTCTCTTTCTCATTCTCGCTCTCTCTTTCTCTCTCTCCCTCCCCCTTTCTCCCTATCTCCCTCCCCCTCCTTCTCTCCTCCCTCTCCCCCACCTATCTCTCTCTCTCTTCCCCCCGTTGTAATAACCCAGAGTGATATGGTTTTACGGGGATGTCGGAAGGTGAAGCTCATCTTGTTGGAGGACGATTAAACTGTCGAGAATGCAAAATGAGACATCAGTCCTTCCTCGACCTCTCCTCTCCTTCCCTCTCTCTTCCTCCNTAACTTATCTATTATTCCTAATCCCTAATCTTTCTCCTATCCCTTTTAAATTTTCACACCTATTCTCCCTCTCTTCTCCTTAATCTCACTTATCTTCACTACTCTATCACTCTATCCTCACTTCTCCATCCTTCTATCCTCTTACACTCGCGTATTCACTTCTACTCCTCATCTTCTCTCTACTTCTTACTCTCATCTCACTCGTCTCTTCCTTACCTATCTCTCATCTCTATCTCCATTCTCACTCCTCATCACCGTCAACTCTTCTCTCACGTCCTCAGTCATGTCTCATCTACGATCTACACACCACTACACGCATCACTACCACCATCAGCGACTAACACAACCCACGACCCACAGCACACACACTACTCAGTGGCGTAAAAATATAAAAGCAGTGTTTTTACCTTGATATTAAATGTTGAAATGAATTAACAAAATAGAACATTGATAATTTACACAGAGAAGAAATTGCTGAGAGGATGCAGCGAGAACAGCACGTCATAATGACTTGTGGTATCAATGAATAGATTGAAACTGTAATTATTTATCAAACTGAAGGGTAAATGAGGGAAAATTGTGAATAATAAAAGGAAGGGGGACGATTAATTTAAGTAAAATCATGGAAAGATATTAGTAGTATGGGTTTGAGGTCTCGATTCTGTCTCACATATGTTTTTATTTTATTTTATTTTATGGTAATGAGTATTGATTTATATTTAGTAAGAAACAGGAGAACGTAATATAGAGTTTAGCATTTTCATTGCTTATGTAATACTTATTACCAGGATTTACATTACATTCCACCTAATACTAATACTAATACTAATACTAATACTAATGGTTAAATATATTTTTTATGGCCATTGCATATTTGGCACACACTAAACAGTGGAATTCAATCTACCCCATGAGCCCTAAGACCATTAAAATCACTCTACGTACATCAGTAATTTGCCAGGAAAAAATTAGTAAGCATATATTCAAACACACACACACACACACACACACACACACAACACACACCACACACACACACATACATGTTTATATATGTGTGTGCATGTGTGTGTGTGTGTGTGTGTGTGTGTGTGTGTGTGTGTATGTATGTGTGTATGTATGTGTATGTATGTATGTATGTGTGTGTGTGTATGTGTTTGTATGTGTGTATGTGTGTATGTGTATGTGTGTGTATGTGTATGTGTGTGTGTGTGTGTGTGTGTGTGTGTGTATGTGTATGTGTATGTGTGTGTGTGTGTGTGTGTATGTGTGTGTGTGTGTGTGATTAAATTCAGCACCGCTGTATTGCACCCCACACAACTAATTGGCTGGATGTGTAGCTGCCCAGAGGACAAGGAACCTGACAAGGGGAGCTGGGAGGAGAAGGTACCTGGTCCTGGCTCCTCGGACTTTCTCTTACGGTTATTGATCATTTCCACACCTGTAATGTACTTACAAACATACATTACAGGTGTGAAACAAACTTGGGTATAGTGATTTTTTAAATGTTTATATTCACCTGTATTGCAACTTTTCATACAACATACGTTACAGGCGTGAAGCAAACTTGGGTATAGTGGTGTTGTAAATGTTTATATTCACACCTGGAATGCACTTTTCATACAAACATAGGTTACAGGTGTGAAACAAACTTGGATATAGTGGTGTTGAAAATGTTTATATTCACACCTGTAATGTACTTCTCATACAAACATACATTACAGGTGTGAAACAAACTTGGGTATAGTGGTGTTGTATATGTTTATACTGTGTATGTTATACTGAAATTATTATAAGGCTTAGCTTCGAATGTTTAAAATTTAATTATTTCTTTTTGTTAATACTTGGGATATATATCTAAACATATAGATTTCTAAATATGCTGTATTTTAAATGTGTGTGTGTGTGTGTGTTTGTGTGTGTGTGTGTGTGTGTGTGTGTATAAAATATATATTAGGGATTAAAATTCTTTTCTTTATCAAAATCATAATAATTCTTCCAGGTAAATATATAACAAGTTGTCTGATATAACGTAAATCAATTACCATGATTAAAGATACTATTTTTACGTCTTTGATCGCTTAAAAGTAATAGGGAAATATGGCCTTAAATGAATGGAAGGGAGTCTATGCTATATCCGGTTTGCATTGTAGACGTTTTGTCCTTTCCTTAAGAGGAAGAAGGAGTGAAGAGGAGGAAGAAGGAGTGAAGAAGATGGTTTATTTGGTTTTAAGATATGTAGATTGGGTTTTATACAACCCCCCCCCCCCTTGGAAATTCAGCCATACACTCTTTTGTAAGTATGTCAGGTCATCTATTTTTAAAAGTCCTGCGACGCTTCATCTTATTACTGGAGTTATGTAAACTTTGCTAATAGACGAGAAAAGGAAGTGGAAAATTCACCACTATATATAGAGAGAAAATGTAGTTTCATTTTTTATCACTATTTGTAGTGAGAAAACATGTAGTTACATTTTTTATGACTATTTATAGTGATAAGAAATATGGTTATATATTTCCGTTTATCTCGGTAAAAGGAGGAATCGCGTATTTTCCTATTATTATTTTTCTATATTTTCACTTTAAGCGGAATTATATTATATTTGTATTCGTATTCGGAAAAAAAAAATCCATAAATAAAGCAATAGAGACTTTTCTACGTTATAAATTATAATCTAAATCCTAAATCTTTTAAATCACTTTTCCGAAACAAAATGTCTACTTACAACTTTCTATTGACATTTCACCACACACACTAATACATAACTACAATTCCTGTTTCTCAGAAGTGCCTTGATATACTTACACCAATAAGAAATTACAAAAGACTTTTCCAAGACACGAATTATAATCAGAATACTAAATATTAGGTATTACCTTTACCACACTGACTTATACTTCGCTATAACTTCTGTTTCTCGGTATGGTCTTGATATACATACATAAAAAATACCAAAGACACCCCATGATACATCTTTTAAATACTAAATCTTCTTTATTGCACTTTCAAAACAAATGCCACTTTACAATTTCTTCTTAACCTTTCTCGATAACTTAACCTCGTCAGTAAAGTCAGAAAATACTTATACAAGACACAAGATGGTGAGTGTAAATCTACACGTTTTACTCTACGTAAACGGCCGGTTTATTAAAATTGTGCCAGGCCCGACCCAAGGAATTTTCATAAATACAGACGCAGAAATAAAGGCATATCAATCTACATATCTGATAGATATACATTTAAGCATCTATATGCCCGGTTGATATGCATGTCTTAGCCTGATAAATATGTATTTATTTCTTTATTCATGCCTGTCAAGTATCCGAATATTCTTTGGGTCGGGCCTCGCACAATTCTAACAAACAGGCAGAAAGACTAGTCATTATGTTTACGGTCATAGTTTATTGTTTGGGCAAAGTACCCTCAGGAGATGAATAGCCTCCTTGGACTGTGGGCTTGTTATCTAGCAGTCAGGTAGTTAACACAGTTATTATCTCTTTATTAGAGTCACATATGGTCATAAACTGAGGATTTCCACGAATGCGTCTCGATGTTATGTTAAATTACATACCAAACTGAAGCATGTTTGTGAAAAAATATATATAGAACTGTAATAACCAGAAGAGGGATAAGGTTTATTCCCATACATTCACACACAGTGTTGGAGAGGGTATAGTAACAGCATAATACACGTAAATAATACACATCCATTTACTAAATCTGGAAGCATAAAAATGAAAAAATAGAAGAACAATATTACAAAAATCCTGATGAAGTGTATAACAATTCATAAAAAGTAAAGGTTTATGTTATAGGAAAAACTGAGGTCATGCAAAAGTAAAGAATATTGTATAACGAATATGGTAGTTTATTTCGAATATAAAATTCTGGATTTATATTTTTGTAGGCAAATGTTATTAGACTATCCCGAAAAATATTAAACATTCATATCCTGTAAACGAACATAGAACTGTATGTAGTGAGTGGCACACACACACACACACACACACACACACACACACAACACACAACACACACACACACACAACACACACCACACACAGAGACACACACAACACACACCACACACACACACACAGCACACACACACACACACACAACACACACACTTCACACACAACACACACACACACACACACACAACACACACACACACACACAACACACACACACACACACACACACACACACACAAACACACACACAAACACACAACACACACACAACACACACAAACACACACACCACACACACACAAAACACACACACACACACACACACACACACACACCACACACAACACACACACACACACACACACAAACACACACACACGGATTTTCATAATATTGGCCACTCTCATAACTACGGTTTTATATTTCGAGTATGAGAATTTCTGCATTTTTCCCTAACTACATTTATTTCGCAGAATTAGAAAAATCAGTTTGTAAAATTGAACAATCTCAAAGTCATGGGTTTCATATTAAGGACAAAGTTCAATTTAATGTGACCTTTATGACAAAAACGTTTAAAGACCAAATGATTCGTAAAAATATATAAATAAAAAGATAATAAACGAATAAATAAAAAGAAATCAACAAATGTACAGATAAATATAATAAATGGATTAATAAGTAGATGAAATAAATGAATAACCAGATATATAGAATAAAAACATTCATAGTTAAGAACAAACAAAAAGCACACAAGAAATATTATCAATGTTGTTTATGATACAGTGAATGATGGTTATTATAATAAATATAACACCTACAACATAGCACATTCTTAGCAGCATATAATACAAAAGGGATCCAATATATACATTTACATTTAATATATTCTTATATACATCAGATACTTATACACATAAAGTATACTTATACATGTTACATATTCTTAGACAGATTATATAACATATCCTAATATATATACTCGTAAATCCTATTCATTCTTACATATAGAACATATTCTTACATGCATGACATAAACCTCCATATAGAACATTTTCTTTCAAGAATCACGGAGCAGGTGAGAGTATATAGTGCAGGTAAACAATGCATCTCAGGATTACTGTTGACAGGGTTATAGTAGCAATTGCAACGAAAATTCACCATTAAATAAACTACATCGACGCATTTGCCGATTTCAGAGTAAAAGGGGTATTCGAGCGGGAATGGGTGCAATAGAGTCTGGTTTCCTGTGTTGGGTTAAGGGATTGTGACTTCTTTGGATGAAACCTTTGTGCTCGCGTGGAGAAACGACCAACAAGGGTATTTAGTTGGTCTACATTCTCTTTTTCTCACTCTGTCTGTCTCTGTCTGTCTGTCTGTCTGGCTGTTTGTCTCTGTCTGTCTCTCTCTGTCTCTCTCTCTCTCTCTCTCTCTCTCTCTCTCTCTCTCTCTCTCTCTCTCCTCTCTCTCTCTCTCTCTCTCTCTCTCTCCCTCTCTCTCTCTCTCCTCTCTCTCTCTCTCTCCCTTGGAGAGAGAGAGAAGACAATCGTTAATAAGGTTGTTTCTGTTCATTCTGCTGCTCAGTAGTTTTTGTTTTTTTTTTTTTTTTTATCAATGTGTATCGTTCCTCCATACTTGTAATATAAAAGTTATTGTATGATATCCTTCTTCTTGGCAGTGACATTTTGCGACTCCTGTTAAACTACTGAAGCCTAGTAGGGAATTTATGACTGGAAGATTGTCTGTTGTCTTGGATGGCAACTGGTAGTCTGGTACCATTCCCACTGACTTGTTCCCGGGCGTTGGTATCCCTCTCTGTAGGTAATGTGGTATCGCTGGAACTAAAGCAACCAAGGAGGTATTACACTCCCCAGGTCAGAGTTCTCACAAGCGTCCTCCTGAGTACGTATCAGATACCACCTGCTGAGGTACCAGAAACCGGATCCATCTGGGCTCCCTACTTGCTCTTTGGGCTATTATAGAATGCCGTCATGAGGCGTGAACTGCTTGGAAACTGCATCTATCTGAAGGAAATCGCTTGGGTGCATCGGAAATTATTCTGGGAAATCCTGAAGCTCACAGGAGTTCATCCAAGGAGTGCTGTACTAATGCCAAGCCTTTATACTGGTACAGGAAGTGCCATAAAGTGTATATGGTGGCATGTCATCTTCTCTATGAAGTCATGAACGAAGTAAGGATGTGGCCTGTCATCAAAACCATCAACATAATACGCAACATAATATAATAATATACGGTGCACTTGATACTGGCAAGAGCCACCATTCACAACCAGTCGTTCGGGAGCAACAAGGTAAATTTAGGATCACACACCTTGGCTTTGTCTTTGATGCTGCCACCGTGTCTAAGGCTCAGCACAGCATCCTGGTGGCTCTCGAGGCATTTAGCAGGGGCGCAAAGCACTTACGTTTAGAGGTCTCTTAGACCCAGACCAAATTAGATCTTGTTCTGTCGACACGTGCCTCGCAAATGAATTTCAGGACTCAATGATGTCAGACACGGAAGTTAATCAGGATATATCCTGTCAGCAACAGCCACTGATTTGCTGCTCGATAGGAATGGGATTGTTGGATATTTTTGACGCTGCACTAGGATTCAATGCATATGAATTTATTTTAAGGTCACTTAATATATTTAGAAAAGGTCATACACTTGTAAAACATGTATGAGACTCAAAGAGGTACAGAAATATATATTCATATCTATATATCAATCTATCTACCTTTATATATATACCTAGAAACACAAAATAATACATTAACGTAAATTTCATCATAAAAGGCCATAGACGCAAAATATGTACCAAACTCTAAAAGTGAAGTGTATGAATGTGCGCGCACGTGTGTGTGTGTGTGTGTGTGTGTGTGTGTGTGTGGTGCAAAAGCATATTGATGGAGTATCATGGCTGCCTCATCTTCCAACCTTGTTGCTGGGTGTATGGAGATGAGGGTTACTTGACAAAGGAGTGCCAGCGACTGAAGCAGGGAAACATGGTCCAGCTGGGAGAACGGGTAGCTGCCCCGCAAGACGCCATGTCGCCTTATCATGCATAATGTATTGGCAGGTAGCGGCGCCCACAGCCGTGAGAGTGGCTGGCCAGATCAACAGGCACCCTGTGGAGATGGTAGTGGACATGGGATCAGAGTTGTCATATATCAGGGAAGATCTGATTGCATCCTGTGATGCACCCAAGGCCAGCCAAAAATTATGCGGAATTACAGGTGATTATACCGATGAGAGGCCCAGGGGTGTGAGCCTAAATGTGGGCGAAGTGAAAGAACGTCTACGGTGTTTGTAGCCGAGATGGAGATCCCTGCTGTTTGTACTGGATGCTTGGTGGATTACTTGGTACATGCGGTGGCGTGTGTGGATCTTTGGAGAAGACGGATGACAGTAAGAGGCCATGGGGTGCCTCTGATCCTGGGAGAACATGTCCTAGTGGCTCGGGTACTTTGTGATGACGCCTTCTTGGGATCCACAAGACCCACATCATACCCCTGTGAGCCCAAAGTCATGGCATGGTGGAGAGGTTTAATGCAATCCTTATCACCCAACTAGCTTAATATTGCGGACCAGCATGGCTGGGTGAGTGGGTCCCGTACATGCTGGGCAGCGGAACACGAGGCTACAGGGTTCACACCCTCATACTTGGATGTTCGGCTGTGAGATCCACCTCCCAGTTGACCTCACAACAGGAATGCCGCCAGATGAAGGATTGCCCGCACCACACACTGAGTATGCGAGGACCCTGCAGTGTCAAGGAGGAAACCAGACACCGAGCAAGTCAGCACCTCAATATAGCAGGACAGGCGATGTGGCGGCGGAACAACGAATGGACCAGGGATGCTGTGTACTGCCCTAAGGACCAGGTGTCGCTTTACAACCCACGCAGGAGGCCTGGGAAGTCACCGAAGCTCCAGAGTCCCTGGGATGGCCCATGTATTGTGGTAGAAATGATATGAATACCTACCGCATCGCACCTGCAGGATCCAGCAGGAGAACCAAGGTAGTCTGCATGGACAGACTATGGAGGCACTCTGGGAAGGGTGTGTTCACATGGGGCCCTCGGGTTGGTGACCACGACAATGATATTGACGTCGTGGGAGCGAGTGACGGCGCTATGGATTGCGACAGTGACACTAGTGGGGGAGACGATGGTGCAGTGAGTGGTGATACTAACACTGAGGATGATGACCGTGGTAGTGACGAGTTGATGACAAAGGAGGTTTGGTGGTGGATGACCCTTGTACACCAGTCAGACCACATTATTATACGAAGAAAGCATCAAGTTATATACATTTTTCTTTGCATATGCTACTTTTTTGTATGGATATTTTTTATTCTTATAATGTTGATTTCACTTCATTTTATAATTTGTTTGTAAGATAGTCGGATCGACTGTTTCCGTAGGGGAGATAGTGTTACAAAAAGCGTATTTATAACAATGTATGTATGTGCTCGTGGCGACGAAAAGCCCACCAAAATGTGTGCTTTAGTGGCGCCTAAAAGCCCGACAAAAAAAAAAAAGAAGAAAAAACGAGATTCCGGTGCCATGATTGGTTCCCTGATTGGCAGTCAGTGCCAGTGGGGATCTGCAGGAGGAAAATGGTTCGCTGACTGTAACTACGCCCCTGACTGTATTTCTCTCTAAGGAAGAGATGGAGAGATGGAATAATGGGATAAAGCTGTGCGTGTGATCACCTTTCCCCGCCGAGAGTAATTTGTTCATGTAAATAAACTTTGTGACCGCCAATGAACTATGGATTGCTACCTGCCTGTTCTTTCGTCCCCGCTAACGTCATTCAGTGCCCTGTCTACGTGAACACTTGTCAGAGAGTGCAGCATCATTGGGCGTCAGGAGAGGCTTATGTGACAATCTCTCTCTCTCTCTCTCTTTTCTCTCTCTCTCTATCTCTCTCTCTCTCTCTCTCTCTCTCTCTCTCTATATATATATATTATATATATATAATATATATATATATATATATATATATATAT
>NW_020870601.1:63419-68419 GCF_003789085.1 Penaeus vannamei
GTGTGTATAAACGTCGCGGTAATCCAAGATGGAAAGTGAAATTAAGAAAAGCTGTTATTAGCTGGTGGTAAGACAATTTACACATCATCCAACAAGGTCGTTACTCCCTCAACCAGGTCGTCACGCCCTCAGCCAGATCGTTATTCCTGAACCAGGTCGTTACTCCCTTAAACAGGTCGTCACGCCCTCAACCAGGTCGTTAGGTCGTTCAAGCACGTCGTCACGCCCTCAACCAGGTCGTTACTACGTAAGCCAGGTAGATTCTTGCTGTAAATATAATGGAAAGCTAAATAAAAGCAACACTTCCTCAGGTATATATATAAAAAAATCAATAAAAACAACGTGAAGCCAAGAGAAAAAACAATATCCGATTAATGATAAATGAAATTATATTAAACAGAAAATAGGCTTGATATTTCATATGAAACAAAAAATGAAATTCTGTTAGAGAAAGAATGGAAAAGGTTAAGAGTTAGAATATACACGTGGATACTATACACTTGTATGTATGTGTGTGTGTGTGTGTGTGTGTGTGTGTGTGTGTGCTGACTGAAGGCAATTTGATGACGATAAAACCGAAATTCATTCATTATTCACAGTCGTTACACTGAACTCTGGGGAATAAATATCTTAAAACATGATGTTATTCAATTTCACGTTTAGTTTCAAAACGAATACATGTAAGTGCATTTCAGAAAATAAAAAACACTGAATATACATGTTATTCACTCCTAACAAAACCATACACACCGTGTCCGTAAAAAATAAATAATAATAAATAAATAAATAATAAATAAAAAATAGGGGGGGTTTCCAATGCTAAAATTGTTTCTTACAGTACTAAGCATTCTCTTCTCCCTCGTTCCTACAATCAATAGAAACAAAGCTTCTATTGTAAAGAAAAAAAGGAAATGTGGGAGGGACTGACTGTTAATATGAGTGATAAATCTACCTCTGGCTTTTATGAGAGCTAATGCAGGTATTTGGAATCACTTGAAATTAATAGTAGTTGCAGATGATTCATGAGGATTGTGTGGCCTTATGAATAATGATTTTATATGAGGTATTACAGCTCAGTTTTCAGCGTTATATGCAAAATTATTGTCGGAACAAGTCGTCTCGTGGTGTAAAAGTCCTTAGAAATTTATAAATTGTTATGATTAGCAAGATGTTTACAGTGTGCATTATTTAAACCTTCTTCTACGAAAATGCGTTTCCATTGGATTTCAAATAGTTATATCTACCATTGAATGATATTTCGATATATATTATCCTTCTAGAAAACTTATATACACTTCCTGAAGGATAAACTGCCCCTTACCTCTGCTGATATGATGCTGTGTAACAGAGTGTGAATAACTGAAGTTTGATCTTTCCGTATGAACAGTGAAATTAGGACTGTATGAACAGTGATATTAAGATTTTAATGTGTAGTGTAAAAACACCCGAAAAAAACACCAGTACACATACTCACACCCATCGCTATGCATGCTTACATTTTCGCTTTCTTTGTCTCATTCTTGTATTCACTTTTTTTTATTCTAAGAACAATGATTCATCAAAATATATAAGGAAATGCATTAACGATGACATTCCAAGTCAATAGGATTTTATTATATACAGGTCAGAAGGTGGTTGCAAAATTATGTATTAAAACACTCATTTTAACACAAAAAAAAAATAGAACAGCTAAAAGATTTCTTAACACCATCTATATCTTTTTCGACACTTTTCAATATCTCTTAAAATTTCAGACAGGATAAAGTCACATCTCAGAGGAGGAAAAACCTGACACAACACCACAACACCACCCCTAAATAAGGCCCAACAACCGCGCACAACTACGACACCAAATCGGACAGAGACGTGACGAAAGAAAAGCTTGCAGTGCAGTGCAGAAACGACGGGGATTTTTTCAATATTAGCAATCCGGTTCACCAAGGAATCCGGCCCCTCTCGTCAACCCTTGCTCCTGACAATCAATAGAGACAAACGCTGGGCTGTTCCAAGAAAAATAGTGATTGTAAAGTGCGAAGAGGGAGAAATGGTGTCAAGAAATAGTTGCTGGAGGTTTCTCGGTTTTATACGAAGGATGGTGTTGCTCTGGGAAGTCATGGTGAGAGATGTTATGGTGTTATGGTTATGGTTATTTATTTATTTGTGGTTATGTATTTATTTCATCGATTTGACTTATACTGATTAATTCATTCGTTCATTCATCAATACATTATTTATTTTTTTATTTCCTTATTTATTTCTATTCATTTATTTTAAAGATGTCGGTGTATGGATCATACAGTTGAAATATATTTTCTATCTAGATTGTGATTTGAAGTTGATATTGATATCAGATCTAAAAACTAAATATTGTCTAACGTGTATGGAAAAATGCTACTGGTGTTATAGATAAGCAAAATTGCATATAAAATTCTCTCAATCACTTCAGTCATTTTTCAATATTTATGAGAAACGTATCTATTCATAGATATTCGCACATTTGCATGTTTGAATGCAAGTACACACACGCACACACACACACACACACACTCACACACACACACACACAGACATACACACTCTCTCACACACACATACAAATATGTGTGCTAGTATTATCATTATTATAATTATTATTATTTACATCACTGTTATTACTATTATCATTATCATTACTATTATCATCACAATTATCATCTTGACCATCAACATTATAGTCATTGCTATTAGTGCATAAGTCGTTATCATCCCTATCCCAATTACCATTTATTCATTACTACTTTACGCCTTTCCACCTTCTCATTTCAACTTCTCATTCTAACTCTATTACTACAAAATAATGAAATTATTACGCACTTTACCATTATTCCTATTAACTTCCCTTCCCATTAATTCACCAAAAATTCGTAATTTAAGGCCATAATATCAGGTAAACGCAATTTCATAACAATATTGTAGTTCATAATTGTTAAGGCTGAGTAAACTTTACTTTATCGCATTAAAGTGGAGTAAAACATTAGAAAATAGATAAGGAAAGAGGTCGTTATCAAGCCTTTATGAAATTCCTGGCTAATGATATTAATATGATGAAGCGTACTAGATAATGCAGGGAAATTAATAGAATGAAATTATGGTTTACAGAGTCCATAATGAGAGACAAAAAAATGGGAGAGAGAGAGAGAGAGGGAGAGAGAGAGAGAGAGAGAGAGAGGAGAGAGAGAGAGAGAGAGAGAGAGAGAGAGAGAGAGAGAGAGAGAGAGAGAGAGAGAGAGAGAGAGAGAGGAGAGGAGACAGAGAGAGAGGTAGGAGAGAGAAAGAGAGAAGAGAAACTGAACAGAGAGAGGTGAGAGAGAAAGAGAGAGAAAAGTACGGATATAGCCTCCACATCAATTTTCTGTTGAAACTTTTGTTTCGTTCTCTCTCTCTCTCTCTCTGTCTCTCTCTCTCCTCTCTCTCTCTCTCTCTCTCTCTCTCTCTCTCTCTCTCTCTCTCTCTCTCTGTAGAGTAAAACTATTATTTCTTCCATTATTTCTTCTTCTTCTTGATCGTCAATGAAGACAAAATCTATATCTCATTTATTATATTTTCCGTGATCTTTAAATACTATACCTTTGATAAGAATAAAATAAAATGAAATAAACAAATGAAAGGATAAACAGAAAACAAATATAATACAATATATAATAATGATGAAAATAACAATAATAATAATAATAATAATAATAATAAATTAATGATAAGATTAATAATAAACAGACAACTAATAATCATAACAAAAGTGCCAAACAGATAACTAACAATAATAACAAAAAATAATGAACACATAACTAACAACAATAATTTCTAAAAAATGATAACCAGACAACTACCAATAAACAACGAAGGCAACCCCCTCCTGCCTCGACTCAGCCGCAAAGATGACCTTTGACCTCCAGCGCCTCCTCCCGCCCTCGCATCCGGCCCAACGCTTCCCTCAGAGGTCGGATGAGGCCGGATGAGGTCGGATGAGGCCGGATGAGGCGGATGAGGCCGGTGAGGCGGATGAGGCCGGATGAGTCGGATGAGGCCGGATGAGGCCGGATGAGGCGGATGAGTCGGATGAGGTCGGATGAGGCCGGATGAGGTCGGATGAGGTCGGATGAGGCCGGATGAGGGCTGGATGGCCGGATGAGGCGGATGAGGCGGATGAGGCGGATCGGATGAGGTCGGATGAGGCCGGATGAGAGAGCGGATGAGGCCGGTGATGAGGTCCGATGAGCCGGATGAGGCGGATGAGGTCGGATGAGGGGATGATCGGATGAGGCCGGATGAGGCCGGATGAGGTGGATGAGGCGGATGAGCCGGATACGGATGAATGAGGCCGGATGAGCGGATGAGGTGATTGAGGCCGGATGAGGTCGGATGAGGGCGGATGAGGCGGATGGCCTTCCATCTGATGAGGAGGAATACGAGGGACGGTCGGTCGCCTCCTCAGCCTCCTTTTGTTGCGTGGATAAGGGGGAAAGGAGGAAGAGGAAGAGAAAGAAATAAAAAGGAGGGAAAGGGGGAAGAAGAGGTTGAAAAAGGTTAAAGAAAGAAACAAAAAGATAATATGTGTGATATATGTATATATATATATATATGTGTGTGTGTGTGTCTGTGTGTGTGTGTGTGCGTGTGTGTGTGTGTGCGTGTGTGTGTGTGTGTGGTGTGTTGGCAGTGTGTATGTGTGTGTGTATGTGTATGTATATATGTATGTATATTTCTTGTATCTCCTGCCGAATTTTTACTCTCCCCCCCCCATCCCCCGAGACGGAAAGATAGGGATAGGGGAAGGGAGGAGGAGGGGGATATGAGAGAGGGACCTCCCCCCTCCCCCCCCCCCCCCCAACCCCCAACCGGAGACAAGCCCTCGGACTCGCTTACGGACTTCCGAGACGGCGATCTGAAAGACTCGTTCATCGGACGTCGATTCGCGATGGTCGTCCCTTTTTCGCTCCACCTCGATTGATCGTTTCTCGCCC
>NW_020870601.1:95919-100919 GCF_003789085.1 Penaeus vannamei
GACCTTTGATCCCAGATAATGATGACAAAGAAAAGCAGGAATAAAAAAAAGAAAAGAATAAAAGGTAAAAATAATATAACGAAATAAAAACAAAAAAATGTACACAGTGTTTAAACAAACACACACACACACACACACACACACATACATACACACACACACACACACACACACACACAAACACACACGCACGCACGCACGCACACGCACATGCCCACACACACACACACACACACACAACACACACACACACACACACACACACACACACACAACACACACACACACACACACACACACACACACACACACACACACACACACACACACACACATACACACATACACACACACACACACATACCATGATTACAGTATATAAAATAAAATCAACCACAATTTTTCGAAACCGCGGGAATGAAGCAAAATTAAATCGCACTCATGTTTGTCGAAAAAAACAAACTTTGTGAAATGAAACTGCAGTCGGTCCGAAGCTGATTTGGTCGATGATTCGATGTGTGATCAAGCGAACCTGATTACTCGGATTGTGCGATTAATTTGCGGTTCGTGTTCATACGTAACGAGATAGGTGGTATCAGTCAGCCAATCAAATCGTTGGACAAATGAATCAAGTGCGTTTTGCAGCATTTTTAAGAATCATTATCTATGGTGGTAAATGTATATGTTTTTTTTATTTCTTTTTTTTATTTTTTTTATTATTTTTTTTTTCCAATCAAATCGTTGGACAAATGAATAAAGTGTGTTTTGCAGCATTTTTTTTTTTTTATCATTATCTATGGTGGTAAATGTATATGTTTTTTTTTTATTTCTTTTTTATTTTTTTTATTTTTTTTATTTTTTATTTTATTTTTTTTTTTTTATTTTTCCAATCAAATCGCTGGACAAATGAATCAAGTGCGTTTTGCAGCATTTTTTTTAATCATTATCTATGGTGGTAAATGTATGTTTTTTTTTTTTTTTTTTTATTTTTTTTTTTATTTTTTTTATTTTTTATTTTTTATTTTTCCAATCAAATCGTTGGACAAATGAATAAAGTGCGTTTTGCAGCATTTTTTTAAATCATTATCTATGGTGGTAAATGTATGTTTTTTTTATTTCTTTTTATTTTTTATTTATATTTTTTATTTTTTATTTTATTTTTTTATTTTTTATTTTTCCAATCAAATCGTTGGACAAATGAATAAAGTGCGTTTTGCAGCATTTTTTTTTATCATTATCTATGGTGGTAAATGTATGTTTTTTTTATTTCTTTTTATTTTTTATTTTATTTTTTATTTTTATTTTATTTTTTATTTTTTATTTTTCCAATCAAATCGTTGGACAAATGAATAAAGTGCGTTTTGCAGCATTTTTTTTATCATTATCTATGGTGGTAAATGTATGTTTTTTTTATTTTTTTATTTTTTATTTTTATTTTTTATTTTTTATTTTTTTTTTTATTTTTTATTTTTCCAATCAAATCGTTGGACAAATGAATAAAGTGCGTTTTGCAGCATTTTTTTAAATCATTATCTATGGTGGTAAATGTATGTTTTTTTTTCTTTTTATTTTATTTTTATTTTTTATTTTTTATTTTATTTTTATTTTTTATTTTTCCAATCAAATCGTTGGACAAATGAATAAAGTGCGTTTTGCAGCATTTTTTTTTTTTATCATTATCTATGGTGGTAAATGTATATGTTTTTTTATTTCTTTTTATTTTTTATTTTTATTTTCTATTTTTTATTTAATTTTTTTTATTTTTTATTTTTCCAATCAAATCGTTGGACAAATGAATCAAGTGTGTTTTGCAGCATTTTTTTTAATCATTATCTATGGTGGTAAATGTATGTTTTTTTTATTTCTTTTTATTTTTTATTTTTATTTTTTATTTTATTTATTTTTTTATTTTTTATTTTTCCAACCAAATCGTTGGACAAATGAATCAAGTGTGTTTTGCAGTATTTTTTTAATCATTATTTTTTGGTGGTAAATGTATATGTTTTTTTTATTTCTTTTTATTTTTTATTTTTATTTTCTATTTTTTATTTCATTTTTTTATTTTTTATTTTTCCAATCAAATCGTTGGACAAATGAATCAAGTGTGTTTTGCAGCATTTTTTTAATCATTATCTTTTGGTGGTAAATGTATGTTTTTTTTTTTCTAGTTTTTGCTTTCGTTTATTTTCGGAGACCTATTTCCAATCCGTTTTTCCTTCCCTTCTTTTTCTGTCTTTCCTTTATTTTCCCTCCTTTTATTTTCATCCTTCTTCCTATTTTCATTATGGAGACCTATTTCCAATCCGTTTTTCCTTCCCTTCTTTTTCTGTCTTTCCTTTATCTTCCCTCCTTTTACTTTCCTTCTCTTCCTTCCCCCCTATTTTCATCTATTCGTACATACACATCCTTCCCTACAGTCCTCGCTAGCCTAAATAAATCACCACTTTTATTCCAGCAGTTTTCAGGCCATCAAAACAGATAGGAAAACAACCTCTATCCCCGCTGCCCCTGAAAACGTACTGTTGGGTGCAGGGAACATATGCTAATGCAATGTTATCCGGCGAGGGGTGGGAGAGGCAGGTAAGTGTTAACAGTGCGCTACAGCCCAACGCATTTAAGAAAGTAGTTTAAGAGGGATTAGCTTGTTTGGCTAAAACTATTGCGTTGTTATGTGGGATTGTGGCTAAAACTAAGGTTGCGTTGTGAATTGTGGCTAAAACTAAGGCGTTTGGAATTGTGGCTAAAACTAAACGTTTAAAACTAGTTGTTACGTGGAATTGTGGCTAAAACTAGGCGTTGTTACGTGGAATTGTGGCTAAAACTAAGGCGTTGTTACGTGGAATTGTGGCTAAAATGCGTTGTGGTTTGTTTGCGTGTGAATTGTGGCTAAAACTAAGGCGTTGTTTGTTATTGTGAATTTGGCTAAAGTGCGTTGTTGGAATTGTGGCTAAAACTAAGGCGTTGTTCCGTGGAATTGTGGCTAAAACTAGTGCGTTGTTGCGTGGAATTGTGGCTAAAACTAAGGCGTTGTTCCGTGGAATTGTGGCTAAAACTAGTGCGTTGTTGCGTGGAATTGTGGCTAAAACTAGTGCGTTGTTCCGTGGAATTGTGGCGTGTGGCTAAAACTAAATTGTGGCTAAAACTAGTACGTCGTTTGTGCTATAATTGTGGCTAAAACTTGCGTTTTGTTAAGGCAGTGACGTCACGATTTGCATTTTTTTTTTTTTTTTTTTTTTTTTTTTTTTTTTTGGCATTATGATTTCTCGTATTCATAGATTTGGTTGTTTTTTTGTTGTTTTGGCTTGATCTTCATAGAGGTAGTGGTGGTTTAGCGATCATCTAAGAGCTCAGTTGCATAGGTAAATGTCATATTATTATATTTTTGGAAATAGTAGCCAATAAACATTTTCTAGTATGACGTAAATCTACCGAAGTAACGTCATAACTTCGGTAACTTCGAAGATATTACACGATGGGAGGTTATTTTTCCACAAGTTATAGCCAATTACGTGGAGAAAAAAGTTGATACACAAAGGAAGACTTGAAGAAAAGGTGACAATCTTACACTTCTTACATCCCACGTGAAAGTTTTCTTGTTCTTTTTCTTTCTTTTTTTCTTTCTTTTCTTGTCGTCTTCAAGTCCATGGAAGAAGACGCTCTCTGTGACGGCGCGCTGATCGAGATGGAAAAGTTGAATGCTCGAATCTATGTTAAAAGTTTTAGTGACGAAAGAAAGCTGTGTTAAAAGCGATTTGGGAGAGATAAAAGGAGGTGTAACAGTATGTGTGGCTATAAATGTTCTCTCTCTATCTGTCTATCTGTCTGTCTGTCTGTCCGTCTGTCTATCTAATTAATCTCTATCTAACAATCTATCTAATTAATTTCTCGCTCTCTCTCTATCTATCTATCTAATTAATTTCTCTCTCTCTCTCTATCTATCTATCTAATTAATTTCTCTCTCTCTCTCTCTCTATCTATCTATCTATCTATCTATCTATCTATCTATCTATCTATCTATCTATCTCTATCTAATTATTTTTTTCTCTCTCTTCTATCTATCTAATTAATTTCTATCTATCTATCTATATCTAATTAATTTCTCTCTCTCTCTCTCTATCTATCTATCTATTTTTTTTTCTCTCTCTATCTATCTCTCTAATTAATTTCTCTATCTATCTATCTATCTATCTATCTATCTAATTAAATTATCATTCTCTCATATATGCGTGTGTGGTGTGTGGTGAACAATAAAACAAAGTAACCATTGTAATAAGTGAAATTATTAACGGAATTATCAATTATCAATATTAATTAATCATAATTACTCTGTATGCGTGCGTGTTTCTGTCTGTTTCTCTGACTACCTATCTTTCTCACTCTTACTCTTCCCTTTCTCTCTCTCTCTCTCTCTCTCTTGTTCTCATTCTCCCACGCCCCACATCTCTCTTTCCCTGACCCCTCTCCCCTTCTCTCTCTCTCTCCGTATATATATGTATATATATATATATATATATATATATATATATATATATATATATATATATATATATATATATATATATATAATATATATATATATATATATATATATATATATCCAGATACATTCACGTGCTCGCCGATGTATAAGCGAACGTTGCAACATACAAGGCACGGAATACCTCGCAGCCCACCTAGCAGGTAAAAGGCAATCCTGCAGCATAAGAGCAGCAGATTCCACCAAATGAAGAGCCTAAAGAAGAAGCTTCCGAATCGACTGTGTGGGCTTCGTTAGCAGGTCGAGTCGGTTGACGAGGTGCCCAATTCTCCTGTTCTGAGATCAGTAGATAGATGAAGATCCGTATATGTATGTATTTATATGCATAAGATAGAAAAATATGTATATGTGATATATATTTTTTTTTTTTTTTGTGTTTTGTGTGTGTGTGTGTGTGAATGCTCTTTAGTTTCATTATCTTGAATGCGTGTACCGTGAGTTTTAAAATGTTAATGAGATTGAA
>NW_020870601.1:123714-126611 GCF_003789085.1 Penaeus vannamei
GGGAAGAGGGAGAGGAGGGAGAAAGAGGAGCAACTTGAAGGAAGAAGGAAGAAGGAGGAAGAGAGAGAGGTGATAGAAGAGGAAGAGGGAGAGAAGGAGAAGGAGACAGAGAAGTGGGAGAGGGAGAAAAGGGGAAAAAGAACAGGGGATAGAGAGAGAGACAGAGGAAGAGAAGAGAAAGGAGACGGAGAGGGAGGGGAAGAAATTACAGAAAAAGAAAGAAAGGAGGAGAGGAGACAGAGAAAGTGGAGGAAGAGAAGGGGAAAGAGACGGAAGGGGAGAAGGAAAGAGAAAAAAAAGTCAGAGGGAAAGGGAAAGAAGGAGAAGAAAATGCGGAATAAGAAGAAAAGGAGAAGGCCAATGTGAGAAAAGAAAGAAGTGAAAGAGGAAGAGGAAAAACGTAGGAAGAAAGAAGAGAATAAGGGAAGAGAAAAGCATGTATATAGAGAAGAGAGAGAAGGGATAAGAAGATGAGAAATAGAGAATAAGAAAGAAAAAGAAAGAATAAGGAAATTGAAATTGAAGATGAGAAAGAGAGAAAGAAAGAGAAAGAAAGAACAAGAAAATTGACATTGAAGATTCTATTAATTTTTTCTTTCTCTTTCAAAGACAATTTTAAAAGTGATGATGATGGTAGTGATGATAGCTATAATAACGATAGTGTAATAGTAATGGTAATTTATCATAACAACAATGATAATAACACTAATGATGATATTACTAATGATACTATAATTAGCAATACTAGCGCTAACAATATAATAAATAATAATAACACTAATGATGATTACTAATGATACTATAATAGCAATACTAGCGCTAATGATGGTGATGATTACTAATGATTACAATACTAGCGCAATAAATAATAACACTAATGATGATTACTAATGATACTATAATTAGCAATACTAGCGCTAATGATAGCAATAATAACAATACTAATAAATAATAATAACACTAATGATGATATTACTAATGATACTATAATTAGCAATACTAGCGCTAATATAGTAATAATAACAATACTAATGAATAATAATAACACTAATGATGATTTACTAATGATACTATAATTAGCAATACTAGCGCTAATGATAGTAATAATAACAATACTAATAATACCAATATTACTAGTACTAATAGTATCAATAACAATGGTGATATTGATGAAAATAATAGATATTATTAATCATGATGATATTGATGATGATACTAATAATCATTATGATAATGACAATAATAATAGCAACAGTAAGAAGGATAATCATAGTAAGGATAATGGTAATGGTAATGATAATAATGATATGAAAATAATAATGATATGAAAATAATAATGATAATGATAATGGTAATGATGGTATTGATAATGATGATGATGATAAAGATGGTATCAATAGTAATGATAATAATAATAATAATAATAATAATAATAATAATAATAATAATAATAATAATAATAATAATAATGGTAATAATAATTATGATAATAATGATAAAAATAACAATAATAATAGTAATAATGATAATAATAATAATAATAATAATAATAATAATAACAATAATAACAATTATAATAACAATGATAATGATAACAATAATAGGGATTATGATGATAAAAATGATAGTAATAACAACACAAATAATGATAATAGAAATAGTAATGATAATACTGACAATGATAATAATGATAATAATGACAATAATTATAGTAATGGCAACAAAAATAATGATAGTATTATTGTTATTATTATTAACAATAATGATATTGATAATGATGTTAACAATAATGATAATGATAATAATAATAATAATAATAATAATAATAATAATAATAATAATAATAATAATAATGATAACAATAATAATAATAATAGTAATAATAATATTTATGATAATAACAATAATAATAATAATAATGATAATAATGATAATAATAATAATAATAATGATAATAATAATGATACTACTACTACTACTACTACTAATGATAATAATAATGATAATGATAATAATAACAATAATAATAATAATAATAATAATAATAATAATAATAATAATAATAATAACAGTGATAATAGTAATAATGATAATTAAAATGACTATAACAATAATAATAATAATAATGATAATAAAGATATAATGATGCTAATGATAATAACATCAATATTAGCAGTAAAAATATAATAATAAAATAGTAATGTTGATGATGATAATAATAATGATAGCAGTGATAACAATAATAATAATATCAATAACGATAATAATATCAACAATGATAGTGACAGATGATAATAAAGATGACGAAGTGCAATGATTATAATTAATAAAATAATGAGTAATTTGAAAAATAGAGCATTCTATAAATACCATTTTTTTTTCATTATCATTTTGACATTTTAACTTTTTTATGCGATAACTTTATCATCTTGTCAGCTCATCCCTGTGACAGTTGACAATTCCCTTTTTAATATGCAACTTTAATCTCGTCTCGGCGCTGTATTATAATTTGTTTATCATATAACACATACGGTATCGATCCAGAATGTGTATATATACTCTTTTATTTACACAAATTAAAGTGATATATGGGAAATATATGATCGTTTATATGCACAAAAAAAATCGTTGGCATCTCACCCTCCTAACTGACCACCCGCTGTTACCGCTTTCCCGATTCTTAACTCTTTACACTCTATTATTTTGTAATAACACGCGATCCCATGTGTAAAGAGAGGAAAGGGGAGAGACGAGAGAGGGAGGGAGAGGGAGGGAGGGTGAAAAATACAAGAGAGAGGGGGGAGGTATAGAGGGAGGGAGAGGCGGGGGGATCCAAACCCTTTTATCGAGGTTAGACATGACGCTTTAATCACATTTTGTGTACTATCCGATCCCCT
>NW_020870601.1:139810-144810 GCF_003789085.1 Penaeus vannamei
ATTCTTTATCTTTCTTTTGATTCTGTGTTACGTTTTCACGATCATAATCTTTGTCATATTCATATTCATGCACCCCTTATCTTTAGTTTTCATTTGTACTTTTCTTTACACTTTCATTATCATTAATATTCTCTTTTATTTACATTCACCTTTATACCTTTAAGATACATTTTTATCTTTCTGTTTTCTTCTTAATACTCTCTCTTCTGTTGTTTATTTTCCTTTTCTCTCATCTTCATGTTCACTTATGTTTCTGTTACACTTTTGCCTACATTCTACTTCTTTATTTTCATTTACACACTTTCCTTTTCTAGTTTAGTACCATTCTCTTATCTTGATTTTAATTTCCATTGTCATTCTCCTTGTCTCATTTCTTTATATTCATTTCGTATTTCTGCTCATACCGTCTCTTTCTCTCTTCTCTTGCTCTCGTTCTCTCTTACTGTCTCTTTGTCTATCTCTGTCTCTATATCGGTCTGTCTCTGACCCTGTCTCCTTCTCTGCCTGTCTGTGTATCTCTCTCTATTTCTCTCTCTATCTTTTCTATCTCTGTTTGTCTGTCTGCCCCCCTCCCCCCTCTCTCTCTCTTTAACCACTCTTTGTCTATCTCTCTCTATCTACCATCCCCCTCTTTCTGTCTTCCACCCTCTCTTTATCTCTTTCTCTCTCTGTCTGTTTCTCTGTCTGTCTCTCCCCTCTCTCTGTCCCCCTCTCTCTCCATCTATGTATCTATCTGTGTATGTATTTATCTATCTATCTGTTTATCTGTGGTAATGCTTTTTTCTGCCATTGTTTCCCTAAATAGTTAAAGAGGACTTTTACTTCTGCATATATGGTTCTCTAATAAATATATTTTAGTACCAAAAGCTTTTCGCTTGGTGAATTGATTTTGGTTATGATGAGATTATGCATGGGAAAGGAGAAGGGAGAAGAGGGGAAAGGAAGACAGGGGCAAATGACAAGGGATAGGAAGACAGACATAAACAAGGGCAAGGGAAAGGGACGGTGGAATCATAAAGAGATAGGCCAGAGAGTAGGGAACTAGGATTCAGCCCGTGGTTTAGTGGATAGGAAGAGAGAAACGAGATTGTGGGTAGTAACAAGAGATAGAGGAGGGGGACTGGGACTGAAATAGTGGCAAGAGGATAGGGAAAGGGTAAGTAAACATGCAAAGATGGGGGATGGAGGAAAAGAGTCCGGGGTAAAGGTATCGAAGAGATGAAGGACACAGGGTCACGAGACAAGGATAGGGAGCACAAGAGAGAGGAAGGATATAGGGGCTGTGGGTAGGGTAGGAGGTGAGAGACAGAGAGGGGGGAAAGAGAAAGGAACAGGAGCCAGAGGGGGGGAGGCACGGGGAGGAAGCTCGTGAGAGAGGTTGAGACACTGACAGGAGATAGAAGAAATAGACATAGGCAAAATCAAGGAGAAAAAGGAAAGAGACGGGGAAAAAGGGAGAAGACAGTAATAGGAAGCAGGAGAGCGAGACATACAGTGTTAGGGGATAGGCGGAAACGGGGCAGGAAAAAGTTGAAAGAGGAGGAAAAGAGGAAACAGGAGGCAAGGAGAAAAGAGTCAGAAAAGGAAGAACAGAAAGACAAAAGAGAGTGGAAAAAAGACAGGAAGCAGGAGCGTGAGGCTGACACATTACAAGGGGATAAGAGGACGTCCACAGGACAGGGAGGAGGTGACAGAGGAAGAAGTCAGAAAACAGGGAGACGTGGGAAGACGGAAACAGAAACAGAAAGAAAACGACAGGGGCAGGGGCAAGGGAGAGGGGAAGAAGACTTGAAGAAGCAAGAGAAAGAAATCGATGTATTGGTACGGACAAGAAATGGAAAAAGGCACAGGAAGAAGATGAGGAAAACAAAGACAGGGGAGAAGGGAAGGAGACAGAAACAGGGTGCAGGAGAGAGAGGAACCACCCGCAGGCAGGTAATAAGTGTTTTGGGGTGATTGGTGGTTTAGGGGAGAGTCTCAGTAACGCTGTACATACGAGAGAGGAACGTAACTTGATACGCCTTTATGTTGATAGTGCAATTACCCTTAGGTATGAGACATCTACTTATACATTGTAAACTTTTTGGACAATGAATAAAAAAAAAAAATAGCAGATTATCATGATTCTTTACGATTTCAATTCAAATGTCTTTTATTGCTAATACACATAAGATTTCATGTCCCGAACAAATTATGAAAACCGATTCAGCATAAAATACTTTTGCCATTTCCCCGTGGTCAAACTAGAAATTGTAAGTTGGTTTTATATAAGGTTCATGATAAAGTTACCAATTGCCTTTCGTAATCTTGAAGATAGTAGCTATCCAAATACCAACACTTCATGTATCAGAAAAGGAACAAGTTCACAGTTCATGCAATAATTTCATGTTAATGCTTCTGCAAGAGTTTTAAATGAATATCACGAATTGCTTGCTTCCAATATCAATGAAATTATCCAAGGGAATAACTTCCCTTCATAATCAGATAACAAACATATCAACATTAATAAAGGTAATGATGATGATGAAAGTAATAGTAGTAATATTGATGATGATAATGCTAATAACAAAAACAACAATAATAACAATGATATATTAATAACAATGGTATTAACAACGGGGATGACTATTATTATCATAAATAGTGTTAATGTTATCGTTGGTATCATTATCAATACCATAATTATAGTTATTATCTTTATTGTTATTACCATCATTATCCTTATTCTTATCATTATTACAATAAAAAATGATAACAATAATAATGATAATAATAACGCCACCACTACTAATAATGATAATGGTTATATTAGTAATATTGATGATGATGATAATGATAACAATTAAAGAAAATAATGTTAACATAGATATATTAATGAAATAACAATAATGATTAATGCAATGATAATAATGACAATGGTAATAATAGTGACAGCAATAAGTACATCCATAATAACAAATTTAATAATAATGACGATATTAATGATAATATTATTGACAATATTAACATTAGCAGTAATAGTTGCAATAATAATAATAATAATAAAGTTATATGTATATTTGATTTTTCTCCTGATATTCACATATCTATTCCTTTCACAGAAAACGTTGCCGAAACCACAGACGTTACACTTATCACCCTTTCACCCACCTCCCACCCCTCACCCTCCGCACTCATCGGCGCCCCTTAACTAACCCCTTGAACAGCATCTCTTCATTAGCGGCGGAGAGAAGTCCATCACTTAAGAAATGCTTCCCCCGCCCCATCTCTTTCTCTCAACGACCCATGTCCTTCCATCTTGCTAATGTCCTGCGCTGAGCTTAGCAAGTCGGATTAAGAGAAATCGGAATTTAAATAGATTAATAGCGATATGTTTGGGCAAGGGCTCAAGAGTTGGTAACGCAGGGTGACATATGAGTTCCATCAGAGGACGCATATAGAGTGCCTCATTAGGAGATCCGCGGACGACCTTTGTCTTATGGGCTCGGACACCCTGCGCTCCCCCTTCCTGACGACGGTTCCTGCGGGATCAAGACGCCAGAGGGATCATTAAGGCGCCGGGAGGGACGAGGGGAGAGAGGGTGCGAGAGTGAGCGGCGAGGGGATCTGTCTGACAGGGGAGGGAACGTTGTGTTTATACTACACGAAGGGGAAGAAGGGAAGAGGGGAAGAATGACCTCAGTCTTGCAGGGATGAGAATATAAATCACTTAAAGATACGTGTCGCAGTTAATATGACAGCCACATGGAGTTCAAACGACTGTCTTTCGTTTTCGTCTCTCGTTATAACCAAGAGGAAGTGCACGAAGATCACACTAACTCAAAACGACGGCTATAACCTTTCCTTTGGACTAATTAACGGGAGATATAAATACCGCTTTTCCGCGTGATTTGCTCGAGTGGAATCTCAGGGTCGTGTGTCATGATTCTCTTTGGTTAAAGTCCTCCTTTCCGGACAACGATATATCCTCATTTCTGATTACGAGGAAGATGCCGAGATTAAAGCCAATTCGATGGAATGTTCGACTGTTAATTGTGGTGTTTAGATACATTAATTTTCTTTATCCCGACGATATTATCAATCATAATCATAGTAAGAACGTAACATTTCAGAGGAGAAATCTAACCTTAATAATATTCTGACCTGTTTTCATTATATTGGGAAAGCGATTCATCTTGCAATTAAGCATATATAAATGAGCAAGTTAAATATTTGTCGTATAAATACCGTCATCATGACATGTGATTGTTCGCTCGTTTAAACATCAAATTCAATCTGAGTTGTTTATATTTTTGTGTTTGTATGCGATCCCTTGTGTATGTGGATGAGAAATGGTAATGATAATTCTGCTAATTAATTAATGATAATAACAAAGATGATGATAATAATGTTGATGATTTTGATGATGCTGATGATAATTATGGTAAAATAATGATGACAGTATTAACATCAACAACACTACTAATACTAATAGTAATAGTTATTAATATCATTATTATGATTATGATAACAATAATAATAATAATAGTAATAATGACAATAATGATGATGATGGTAATAAGGCTAATAATAATAATGATAATGATGATAATAATGGTCATACTGGTGATGATTATATGATGATGATAATAAAAGTAATAAAAATGATATTGGTAACAGTAGTGGTAGTAATAGTTAAAATGATAACAATAATAATAATAGTGATAATAACAATGATAACAATGATAATGATATTAATCATTATAGTAATAATAATAATATCTATTCTAATTATATATGAGTAGTAGTAGTAATATTAATAAAAGGGCTAATATCTAATGATGCTAATAACAGTGACGAGTATAATGATGATAATGATAATAATGATAATAATAATCATAAAAGTAAGAATAACAACGATAACGACAATAATAAAGTTAATAACAATAATTATAATGCTAATAACTATAAAAATATCTACAATAATAAATATGAAATAGTAATAATGATGATAATAATAA
>NW_020870601.1:152310-154810 GCF_003789085.1 Penaeus vannamei
TAGATGTGAAGTGTTAATTGAATGAGAAGCATGCATGGGATTATGCCGTAACATGAACGTTGTGGTAGTAAAGGAGAGGAAAAGAGAGGGGGGAGAGGGAGAATTGCAGCGCGTCAGGAAGATAAAGAGTAATTGTGGAAAACAGGGGAGACAGAGGGAGAGGGAGAGAGCAAAAAAGAAAGGGTGATGCACAAAGACATGAAACCAGCAGTAGGAGAGAGGAAGAGAGAAATAATTATAAAAAGGGGACAAAACATAATAGAATAAGAACATTGGACGATACATAGATATAGACATAAAGAATTAGAGAATTGGGAATCTGACTGCAGAAATATATATAGCCTAGGAGTGAAAGAGAAGAAGGATGAAATCAAGAATGATATAAAGGAGAAATGATTTAAGAGGGAAAAAAGAGAGTGGGGAGGAGGTAAAGGAGTGGATACAGAAAGGGAATAATTGGAAAAAAAGAATACGAATAGGAAAGAACTAAAAAACAAAAAAAAGACAGAGACGTATAGTATGTAGAGAGAGAGAGATTAATGAGAGATTCTGAGATTGAAAATAAAATCAATATACAGAGAAAAAGTGATACATACATACATAATCGTATTCTCTGTGTGTGTGTGTGTGTGTGTGTGTGTGTTAAATATATATATATATATATATATATATATATATATATATATATATATATATATATATATATGATATATATAATATATATTATATATATTATATATATAAATNCCCAAGACGCCCACCAACCCTAGCCACTCCCCGTCCCTCCCTTCCACCCCAATTCTCCTCTTCTTCTCCTTCCCCTACACCCACCCACCCTGCCCTACGCCTATTCCCCACCTCTTCCTCCTCCCCTATCCTCCTAGGCCTTGTGAGGATGGCGTTGAGGGAGTCATGTTTAATATGAAAACAAATTTCTTCATAATATTCATGGGCCAATTTTCGACAGGGATAAAAAGGGAACGCAGTAACCAGGTTGAGTTTTTTTCTGTATCTTTTTTGTCTCTCGCTCCTCTCAGAAAGCTAGCGAGGGTATATAATTATTCATACTTATCGAGTTATTTGTTTAGTTACTGTGCGAGTATGCTTCAATCACTCAAATTCAAACACGCTGCATCAACATCCAACCAAACTAGATTTTCTGTTTATGTAGAAGGCTTCGGTAAAATTCCTAGTTAGTACTGAGATTTTGCAAAAAAAAAGATACTGCGTTTGAAAGAGTTAAGTAATTCAGATTCGTTACAGAGGAAACAATAAAGCGACCATGATACTTCGAATGGCAGAAATGAAAAATAATGATAATTAAACTAAGCGTAAGGCAAGGATAGTGTAGTGAACCGTTTTTTTTTTTTCTAAACAGTTAAAAATGTTACACAAATAAATGAATCTTATCTTACGCCTTTAAAAAGCATCCCCGGCTGTTTGGGGTCTATTCGGGGTAAACGGCCTTGTTTCACCTCTCCCGGGATCAGCCATTAATTCGAGATGATGACCTTTTTAACGCTTTGTTTTTACTTCTGTTTTATCTGCTTAGTCTTCCGTGTGAAAAAATATTTTATCATTATGTATTCTGGTCTTCAAAATGTCTTGTACATCGAATACTCATGTTTTAATATTTCAGTCCTGTACAGTGAAGATGAATTAATTAGAAAACCACACTAGCCTTGTTAAGTTTTCTTTCTTAACCAACCTTCACTGGCTTGCCCTGATGTGCAGAGGTCACTCGACTACGTGCAGTCCTTACCGGGCGGGCAGTGCTCCTCCAAGCCAGAGGTCCGAGGGCGGAAGACTGCCGCGAGGCATATCAGTCTGACGTGTTCATCAGGGAGACGAGGCGCTCCTTCGAAGTGGATGTTACTGTGGCAATCTTTTTTATTCGGCTCGTTGTGGAACCCGTTTGAAACATTCCACTGATAAAAGCTGCGTTTTGTTGTCAATTATATAATCATTGCAAGTGAAAATCTGTTATACATGTGTATATATATGTATATATATACACGCACACACACACACACACACACACACATATATATATATATATACATATATGTGTGTGTGTGTGTGTGTGTGTGTGTGTGTGTGTATGTGCGTGTGTGTATAATATGTAATTAACAATAATGATAAATGTAATGATAACAGTAATGTAAAAATTGTATTGATAATGCTAATAATCATGATAATCATAAAGATAAAGTTAGTAATAATAATGATAACACTAACATGATTATAATAATTAAAGTAATGCTGATAATAATAATGATGATAATAACAATGATAATAGTAATAATAATGATGATAATAATAATGATAATAGTAATAATGATGATATAATAATAAACCCATCATCATCATTATGATAATTGATTAGATGATAATAACAACAACACTAATATCAGTAATAATCATAGTGATGATATTGAAAATGATAATAATACTACTAATGAAAATAAGATGAAAGTAATAACAATAATAATGATGATAT
>NW_020870601.1:177310-179810 GCF_003789085.1 Penaeus vannamei
TACTATTATTCACAACTATAAGCACTAAGACAGCGAATCCCCCCGCCAAGGCAATTAGGTCACTGATATAATTAAGATATTCACACCTGAAGAATTACATTAAAATCACATTTCTCAAGTACACAGGAGACGTGCGTAAACATAACCTCCTTGGCGGAGGCAAGGCAATAGGGATGATGATGAAATCATGCAAACGATTCCTGGATCCGGATCATGATCTGGATCATCACCTAAATCGATCGGAGCTAAGGACGCACTTTGGTATATGGATTTCGCAGAATCAGGGAGGTAAGTGTAGAGAGAGTATAGGGAAGAAAGATAGTTGGGAATCTTAGTCGAGTAAACGGATGTAATAAGAGAGAGACGCATGGAAGAGAGAGAGAGATGAGAGAAGCAGAGAGACGAGAGAGAGAGAGAGAGAGAGCAGAGAGAGGAGAGAGAGAGACGAAAGAGAGACGTAGCTCTAAAGCCTTCTGACATACATTTCTTGCGTGGGCGCATTTGGGCATACTCAACGCGCGTGAATGAAAGGAAATAACGCTGCGTAAATAGGAATATTAAAGGACCCAAATGATACTCTCTCTAGCGTTGTGATGATGTATTAGTACTAATGAATTTTTAAGCATATTAAGTTAACATTCGATCTGATGACTTAATTATCAGAGTTTATTACGGTACAGTCGAGTGAGGCACATCTGATAATGAAAATGATAATAGCGAGGTTATGGTTTAATACATACACGGATCATCATATGGAGAGAGGAGATAGATTGAAGTAGATAGATGCAGATCAGGTGATAAATGAAATAGTAGATGGCAAATCGGTATGTTATCATACCGGAATTACCCTATGTTGTCACAAAAAAATTAAACGGAATAGCTGCCGACTCGTATACTGCGAAACATCAAAATGTTTAGACTTCACCTATTCTTCAAAGAGTCCCTTAGGTCACCAGGTTCTGCCATTTTCAATCACTGTATTAACGAACCTGAATGGTGACACCACCGCTCACGTGCTTTCGGCTAGCTTCCTTGAGATTTTCAGCCGAGCTATACAGCCGAAACACAGGTGTGTGAGTAAGAAAGCAGACGAGACATGTCTAATAATTTATGTGTGCGCGTGAGGCCGCACTGTGCCGAGAGCGACTGCTCTTGTCTGGCACCATTCTCCGGTGAGAGATAAATAAGTAGATAGGGTGAATGATCAAAGGTTGAATGTTCAGATGGTGCTCAAGTGCTGAGATGGTAGTGGGGTGACCTGTCTTGGAAAGTGAAGAGCGGGGCGACATGGGCGTGCGGGGTATTTGCGATGAAAATGGTAAGAGGCTAACAGGGCTTTGGGCGAGTCGCTGTGTTCTATTTAGGACGTTAGACATTGGGCTACCTCGTGGAATGTGACAAAGAATGCATACGAAAGGGTGTAGCAGAGGTGTTGTGGGTTGGTGAATTGCAGTGGGCTTCAGAGCGCACACGCTCTTACCTGATAAAGGGAGAAATGAGCAAGAAGTCTGAAGGAAATGGAGCATTATGGGGAGATTATAGCAAAGATAAAATGAGATAGAATGGTTTAGGGATAGAAGACGCAGATAGGATGTTGGCAGTAGATAGATGTAACAGTATATATCATTAGCAATGTACAGTATAAAGTTTAACAGCGTGGGTAGATAGGCAAAGTACGCGCGCAAGAGCAGGAATCGACGAGGGCGACTAAAAGAGAAAGGGAGATAAAACCGCAAAGACGCGTAAAAGAATAAGATATGCAAGGAGGTGCATCTCTCATATAGATTCCAGCATCCGAGCCGAATCGACTACGGCGCAAGACCGCTGCAATATCCATATAACTATCTAATGAAAGAGGGAGATAGTACATATTAGCCTCTTGCTTACACCGCCCGATTGTTCACCTTACTTTTAGGCTTATGAGGTTGGGCGTTGGCATAAAACACAAGGCTCACCTCGCCTTAAGGCACAATCCATCTTGTTAAAGACAACATCCTGTGCTCCTTTCGCGCGTGTTTGTTGGGATTGCAGCATTTGCCGCTTCAGCGGCTACCGGAGCACGGGTTTCAACCGGGGGGCGCTTACACGACCCCTCGATGCGACCGCAGTTCTACACACGCCTCGTATTGCTGCACGAAAGCAACCTACGAAACCATCGAGCGAAAACTGCATTACTTAGCTTGGACAGTTTTCATTTAAACGTGTTAGTAGATTAATTATGTGTACGTATCTCACGTTGATAAACAGAAGGAATATGCAATTGGATAGGCGAAGAATCAATATCCGCTCGATGACACACAAAGATATCAGAAAAGAAATATGGACTGGATGGTACACGTAACAGGCAAATGGGTGTGTTAAGCTTTATAGGATGTACCAAGCCCTGACTGATATATTTGCAGCTGTCGGCTAACGACGGGCTCTTTATGTTGGTATGCACGTCCGGATTCTCAACCCGTCTTGCGATCCTCTCGCAGCTGATGTGCCATGCTGAAAATGA
>NW_020870601.1:187310-189810 GCF_003789085.1 Penaeus vannamei
TATTTCTCGTTCCGATATTCATTCTAATTAAATACCGCGAGCTTGTATGCTTCCTGTCCTTTTAAACTTTGCATTCGGATAGCGGTGGCCCGACAGAACGCTGGTGAAACGGTTGGTCGACGTCTGTATTTCTTACCTGTTTGATATTGATGGCGCATTCGGTCTTGAAACAGCGACTCCCTTCAAATATCCGGAACTTCAAAGCTTCTTTTATCGCAGCTTCGAGCCGGATCCGCCGTCTAGTTCTGCTATCTGTCCGGCGGACTTTTATTTATTGTCATGGATATTTCGTCAAATAATTGTTGTCTGTTGCATTCATTTCCGTTTATGTTTGCTTTCATACGTAGCACAATGAAAACTACATATCTGTTCGGCCGATGTTTTACATGCGGTATTGCGTCGTTAGCAATATGCATAAAATGTCTCAAGAGCGTCGAGTCTTTTGGAATGGAATGATCAGACATTTCCTGAACTCCAAACTTCCTCTCGAAATGAGGAACGTGTATTGGCTGTCTCATCTCTCAGAATTCTTGGAATAAAGGAATGTTACACTGCTGTGTATACAAAATTAAACATTGTCAAGGCGAACGCGTATGGCAAATGATGGTGAAAGATTGGAAGAATTAAAAGAAAGAATGATGTAAAAAATTTCAGATACTCAAATACCATTACGTAAAAAAAAAAGATTAACAATAACTCTTATCATTATTGTTATTATTATCTTGCTGATATTATCTTATCATAATTGTTGTCATTATTATTATTCATTATCATCGTCATGATGATGATGATGATGATCGTTATCATTAGTAATATCATTGTCATTATTATTATTATCATTATCATCATCATCATTACTGTTATCATTATTACTATTATCATTATCAATATCATCACTATTATTATCATTATTGCAATTATTATCGTCATCATTATTTTTATTATTATTACCACTATTATTATCATTAATGCTATGATTACTAATGACAATATTATTATTACTAGCATTATCATTGTTATTATCATTGTCATTACTATTTTATTATCATCATTATCTTCATTATTTATATTATTATAAATATTATCATTATTACTATTATCATTATCATCATTATTATCATTACTATTATTATTATTAGTAGTAGTATTATCATTATTACTATTATCAGTATACATACTGTTTTCCTTAATGTTACTATTGGTATTATTATCATAATCATTATCATTATTATTATCATTGTTATTTTCATTGTTATTATTGCCATTATCATTATTATTATAACTATCATTATCATCATTATCATTATCATTATTAGCAGTAGTAGTATTGTTATTATTAGCCATTTTCTTATCATTATCATTATCATTATTATTACAAATATCATTATCATTATTGCCATTACCTTTATAATCATCATTGTCATTAATATTACTATCGTCATTATAGTTATTGCTATTACTATCCTTTTTGTTTTATGATATTAAAACAATAATAACAATAGTTATAATAATAATGATGATAATAATTGTTATTATTATTGTTGTTATTATCCATCATAATCATTTTCATTCCCATTATTATTATTATTATTGTTACTATTATTATTATAATTATTACTACCATTATTATCATTGCTATCATTACTATTTTCATTATCATTATTATCACCATGATCATAATCATCCTCGTTTATATTGATATCATTATCATTACCATTATTGTTATTATCATTATGATGACGATGATGATGATAATGATAATGTGATGATGATGATAATAATAGTGATAATGATGATAATGATTATAATGATAATGATGATGATGGTGTTAAAAAACATTAATAGTAATGATGATAATAAGACTTATAATAAAAATGATAATAATGATGATTATTATTACCATCATTATCATCAGTAGTAGTAGTATTGTTGTTCTTATCATCATTACTGTTATAATTATTAGCATTATTCTTATTATTACTTTCATTGTTTTATCAGTATCATTGCAACTATCATTTTTATTATAATTATGATTTTTCTTCTTTGCAATCCAGCTGTATTCACTGACGGAGGCGAGCTCGCCCCGCGCCCACAAGGCCTTCCGGCGCCATGGTTTATTTGGCGGATCAAGTCCTCCCGAGGAAGGAGGTGCCGAAGAGGACACACTTTTGACCTTCGTGTATCTTGGCGTTTCCGGGGATTTCGTTGATGCGCTTTTCCATTGCTTTCTTGGCCAGGGCAAAAACGCCTATTACCACGGGTATTACCGTGGTGTTCATGCCCCACATGTTCTCAGTTTTAATTTTTAGATCCGTGTACTTTGAGTTTCTACCTCATTTTAATAGACGTGTTCCTTTCTGAGGGGACAGGCATATCAATGAGCTGACAAGTTCTTTCTTTCTTGTCTTTCACTACTATATCGGGTCTGCGTCTTGATTACTCTGTCGTTTTGAATGGCTCGTCCCGCAGGGGCTTCATTGTTTTCCGTTACTGTTGTTGG
>NW_020870601.1:214810-217310 GCF_003789085.1 Penaeus vannamei
TCAAAGGGCTGTATATAATGTCAGGTCGGGCGGTAGGCGATCGACCCCGCCATTACACTTAAAAGGAGGATTATAAATCTGACACGGGAAGCACCGTATATCACAAAAACAGATAAAAGGATGAAGCAAGAAAACGAAGAAATGGATGAAATATAGAAGAAGATAAGAGCTTTAGGGGGAATAAAGGAGCAATTAGTGAAGAGAGAGGGTAATAAGAGGGAGCAGAAACTTAAGTGGAAGGGGTAAAGGAAGGCTGGTGGGGGTGGGGATGTGGGGATAGGAAGGTAGTATGGGTGGGTGGGGGGGGGGCAGATGAAGCGAGTGGAGAACCTCTTACCTGGAAGTGACGTCAGAGATATACCTTCATATCAAACGGATATAATGCACGAGGCATATCGCAGATGGGGAAATAAAAATGATCAGTGATATCTAACCAACTCAAGTACGGTATAAAAAAGAGGATCATTGAAGAGATTTGTCGGGGATTACTCGGAGTCTTGGCGCTACTAAGCATAAGCTGTTTAAAGGGCAAAGTCTTATTGTTAGACTAGGTTTGGGAAAGGTTGAAGGTTAAAGTGAAGCAGGATATCCGAAGTGAGATGATCACGAAAAGAAGACACCTGGGAACTATGATAATGAAATCCTTGTTGAAAAATAGATTTACGATAACATACACTCTTCTGTACTTCTCGAAACCCTGGCAGTGATAACCCCCCTTTATTGTATAATGATGTACTGAGGCGTGTTGACGAATAATAATTGGATATCTTATGCTTACGAAAATCTGTCAAAAAGTAAAATGGAATATGAGATGGATTAGTAAAAATATGATCAGATGATTTACTGACCGTTTTCATATTCTTGGAATGTACAAGTATTGGAGGTAGTATTACGCCAGATGTTATCTTTAATATTTTGTATTATTATTACTGTTATTGTTATCATTATTGTTATTGAAATTATTATCATTATTATTACACTATTATTATTATTTTTAATGTTATTTCTATTACTATTTTTATTATTATTATTATTGCTGTTGTGAATATTATTGTTATTATCATTCCTATTATTATCATTACTATTATGGTTGTTGCAAATGTTATTGTTATTATCATTCCTATTATTATCATTATTATTATTATTTTGTTGCAATGGCTGTTACTAATATCACTGTCATTATTATAATTATTTTGATGCTGTTGTCCGTCATATTATCATTTTTATTAATATATTCTTATCATTCATAACTTTATGGTAGTAAAGATGAGAATGATATCATTATTGTTATTCATATCATCATCATCATTATAATTGTTGTTGTATCTTAATTATTGTTTTACCATCATTATTATCATTATCATCATCATCCCAGCAGCAGTATATATTGTTGTTACTTTATTATTGTTCATATACAAAAAACAATGTATTATACAAAATCACTGTTGCCAATATGTCGGGGAAATCTTCTAAATGTCTATCTCAGGACGTGATCTTGAAATTTAATTAACTTAATTCTTAATTACAGCCACCCAGGGTTTTGGATTTATAGATTACCCAGTTTTGTCTTACTTAATTTCCACGTGAGTAGCGTGACTTAACGGTCTTAATACCCGCGGAGGCGATTGAATTTATTCTTCCGTTGAGTGGTGCTAAATATGAAAGCTCATACAAACATTCCTTTTTATTCTTTAAATAAATAATAATGAACAGTTGGCATATCACAATGTAAATATTAACAATAAACATTGTAAAACAAAAAGACAAGTAAGTTCTCTTTTACTAAGTAAATTAAATTCTAAGGTTAACTACTTTACACCCCCCCCCCGCCCCTTGCCCACTAGTTATTAATCAGTCATCATTGCAATGACTATAAAAACACTCACCTCCCATACCCCAGTATCTTTCCCTCATTTACCTGGACATTAAGTATTCAATCCCTCCTTTTGTCTTAATTTTCCTTTCTTACGCTTTACTTTGATGTATAATTCCATTCCCAATCTATTCCTTGGTGCAATCATAACTGCATCCTTCGATTAATTCTGCTGCTGTATCCATGAGCCCCCCCCCCAAAAAAAAAAAAAAATAATAATAATAATAATAATAAGAGAAACCAAATTAGATCTACAGATATTGGGGCAGACGAGCCATGGCGTGTTTGGCGTCGAAATATTTTCCCCAACTATTTCTTCTCGCACTGTTCGGGGCAAAACAACGACTCCGGACAAAGTACTTGGGGAAAAAACTACTTATTATTTTTCCCCCATTGAATTGTGGATATCTAAACAAAACCAACATTTGATAATTTTCATGATATACATACATTTATTTTTCTGAAAATGTTCATCATCATTTTTAACATTATTCTAACATTATAATTACTGTTTCTGCTATTACTACTACTATAACTGCTTCTGCTTCTATGCAATTATTCTTGTTACTCCTACTATTACATTTTTATTACTGTTTCTGCTATTACTACTACTATAACTGCTTCTGC
>NW_020870601.1:232310-234810 GCF_003789085.1 Penaeus vannamei
TTAGCAGGGCCACAGAGCCACGGTGCCACGCTCGGCTCTGCTCGGAGTCTCTACCTGGCCCTGTCCTTCAAATCCATCCCTGCCTCCCCCCCCTACCCACCCCCAGCTCTTCCCCAACTCGGTACAGGTGCACTCGAAACCTCCAAGGGGAATGGTAAATAGTAAACTCCTACACTGTTTACACCAGCTTTCGAAAATACGAACTTTGTCTATTTGTACATTTACCGGAAAAAATATCTATCGAAATTATCGTTGACGGGTCGGATAAGATATTCTCCCTTGTTGTGAACAAGCGATTTAATACAGTCCACAGTTTATGCAGGTATTGATTTATGGTGATCACGCGCGGATGTATTCGTCTGAAATAACGCTCATACCTTTATACCCTATTTTGCGTACCTTGTCACATCCAATAGCCCGTTGTCTGTGTCCGAAATTGTTTGCCATAAAAAAAGAGAAATGAGAAATACATCACGTGAAATAGACAATTGTTGAGTGTTACCGGCGTGAGTTCTTTAACCCAATGTGAATTATTCCTTGTTATTCGCTGTTATATGTGATAGAACCGTGTCACATTTCCTTGACTCAGACCATTGGAATTTAGCATATTTTGTCCTGTATTTTTCACATGTATATTCATATACGTTGTTTCACTCATCTAATATTTCTCTGGTTATATGTGTTTATTCGATTAAATACTGCAGTTTAGCGGATAAAGAACATGCGTATATCTACCCCCCGTTTTTGTAAGTTGAAAAAAACAGCAACTAGGGAAAAATATATATATATAAAAAATCACGTCAAATGTCTCTAAAAACACCACTATCGATAGCATAAACAATAACAATACAACCAAGATTATATTCACAATAATAAATAAACAGTAGAACTCTCAAACTTGCCAGGAAGAAGCAAAGCCGAAAGCAAACACGGAGAAGGTCAAGGAAGGAGCGAGAAACAAGCAAAGGCAAACACGTGTGGCCAAGCAAGGGATATAAAAATCTCGAGACGACGGCAAGGGGCAAAGAGGATGCCGGCAACACTACACCGGCTCGGAACTCTTGTTTATACTATTCCCCTTCGAGAATGGAGCGTGAGCCGATACGTTGCCACATACTTCGCAAATGAGGCGGAAGATCGCGGAATATGCTGCAACGCATACTGTGGGAAGGGCGGGAGGTGAAGGGGAATTGCAAAGATGTGAGTCCAAGGTCGGACGCTTGTGTGTGGCGGAAACAGGAGGAGGCGAAGAGGATAGAGTAGCGTGGGAAGAGGAGGTGAAGAGAAGTGACTGAAAAGTATTATAACAATAATTTTGTTGTTATTGTTGTTGCTGTTGTTATTATTAACATTATTGTTCTATTTTTATTACTATTATTATCATCATCATCATCATCATCATCATCATCATTATTATTATTATCATTATTATTATTGTTGTTGTTGTTGTTGTTGTTTGTTGTTGTTGTTGTGTTGCTCTTGTTGCTGTTAATTTGTCGTCGTTAGCTTATTATTTTCATTTTATCATTGTCATTATTATTATTTTATTTATTACTATTTTATTATTATTCATTATTATTATTATTATTATTATTATTATTATTATTATTATTATTATTATTATTATTTATATTTCATGTATAATATATTATCATTTATTATAATTATTATATTATTAATATTATTATTAATTATTATCATTATTATTATTATTATTTTATTATCTTTTCTTTATTCATTATTATTATTATCTTCATTATTATTATTATCATCATCAATATCATTTCTATTAATAGCATTATTACTATTGCCATTTTCATTACCAATATCAATACCATTGCCTTTCTTATCATTATTTCTATCACTATCATCAACATTACAATTATTATCATCAATGATTTTTATACAGTCATTAATAGTTTCTTTTAGCATCATCAAAATTATCAATATTAGAATTATTGAGTTTCATATAGGAATACTGTAGGAGGAAAAGGGGCAGCTGTGATTACTAAATATATATTGCAGGATGTGAAGGCAAAGGTCACGCTATCACACCTACATGGAGCTTTAAAGGTCGTGTAAAGGATTTGTTAATAACACACTGTATTAAACTGGAAGATTTCTTTCTTTTCTCTCTCTCTTTCTTTCTCTCTCTCTCTCTCTCTCTCTCTCTCTCTCTCTCTCTCTCTCTCTCTCTCTCTCTCTCTTCTCTCTCTCTCTCTCTCTCTCTCTCTCTCTCTCTCTCTCTCTCTCTAGCTTTAACTCTCCTTAACTAACTTTAGGTTACTGTATCTTCTTCATATTTCATCTCGCATGCTTGGATATGTTGCTCATATTCAAAAAATTACTTTGATTTAGAAGGATTGAACACATTTTCCAGGGCGTGACAGGTAATATCCTTTCCCAAACACTCGATATTTACAGTGAAAAAACAATGACTGTAAAAAGGATTTTATAACTATATACTTTTGACGTGCCGTGTTGTACTCAGACACACATT
>NW_020870601.1:257310-259810 GCF_003789085.1 Penaeus vannamei
TATCAAATAATGAAAGCAAATACCAATTCCTCCTGAATTTCACCTTCTCTCCGGGGAGGCAAGGAAGAAAAAGACATGAATGGGGAAAGGGAGGATAACACAAGAGAGACAGGCAAGGACAAGAACAGGTCAGTCGAGGTGTCAGGCAGAATACGGCGAAGATGGCCGGTATAAGGCAAGTGTCAGGATAAGGGAAGCGAGGAAATACCCACTGGAGAAAAAAAAACGTCGTTTAGATTCACGTCAGGTAGTTTGTTCATAAGAGGAACTTCCACCAGTCGGTAGGTATGGCCATCAACGGAAGGGAAGGTAATAAAGACGACTGACCAGTCCATCTGGGTATTAAGCCCAACCAATTACAGGAGGAGCATTTATGGCGTACATGGTACCTTGCAAGATAATGCTGGCGAGTACCAGGCTTCGATGGGTTATTAACCTGGTACAAGATAAGATAAGCTTATAAAACAATGCTGAACATGCTGGCGAAGACATTATACTTACAGGCCAGTCGAAGTAGAAATTAGAAAACTATCTTGAGAAGTGTCACTGAAGAAGGGACGCCATGTTCTAGACAACGTACCATCAAGGACATCACGGAGATAGCCCAACCTGCCGAAGGAGCGACGCAGGAAACCAATCTCTTCTTTTATGCGCCGAAGATCGCCGATGGGGAGCGTGCGAGGGAATACCGAACTCGCGGCGTCTTGGTGAAAGTCAAAAGACAAGAAATACATGTCATCCCGGGGTTTCCTGTACACAGAAAGAGAGACGTCAGCAGAAGGACGAGGCAGGGTTTCCGGGGAAGGAAGCTTGTTGTCAGTGTCCCGTGTATCCTTCGACCAGATGGAGGTGAAGAGGAATGGTTATCATAAAAAGAGTATGATAAAAACAATTGTAATGAATATGATGATAGTAATAGTATTATTATAACAGGATTATTATAGTAACGATGATAATGATAATGATGGTGACAATAATAATAATTATATTAATATCAATGCTAATAGTAATAATAATAAAAATAGTAATAAAATCAAAATTGAATAATAATAATAGTAACGAAAATAATAATAATGATATTAATGTTAATTATTATTATTATAATTACTATTACCATTATTACTTATTATTATTATCATTATTGCTTATTATTATTATCATCATCATCATTATTATTATGATAATTATAAAATTAATAATGAGGATAATAACAATGATAATGAAAATAATAACAATGGCAGTAACAAAAACTATCAGAATGATAATGACGATGATGACTTCATACGAAATATGACAATAATGACAGCGATGATAATGATTATAAATATCGATAATAACAGCCAGAGGAACAAAAATCATAATACTTATAAAACAATAACATTAACGATAGAGATCATGATACGATGTTCATAATGATAATGATGACGATGATGGTTCAAGATAATGCCAAAGCGATAATGAAAAAATAGTCATGTACGTGCACCAAGTTCTGTGAAAATAAATAAATGACAATAAATAAATGGATGAGGGTGACAGCTACATCGTCTCTATTTCTCTCTTCGTTAAATATTAGAATTTGACTTAAATATTAGAATCTGACTTGATTTATAAAAATGGTCTTCTAGGATGTGGACAGCCTATGCGTAACACCTTGGCCCCTCTCCCTACCGCCTTCCTGCCACCCTTTCTGCTACTGACCACCCGCGTTCCCGAGAGATGGATGATGACAGGTGAGGGACCAAGCAGGAGATGAAGTCCCCCTTCTATTCCTCCTGTTTTCCCCTCCTCTTCCTCCTTTTTCTCCTTTCCCCTTTCACTCTGTCCATATTTTCCTTCTCGGCCTCTTACACACCTCCTTCACACCCCCTCCCCCTCTTTACTTTCTTATCTCCATTCCCTCATTCTTCTCTTTTTTTTTTTTTTTTTATCCCCATCCCCCTCCTCCTCTTCTTTCATTCCCTCCTTCCCCGTTTCCAATCCTTCCTTTTCTCCTTTTTCTCCTAATCATTCCCCGATTCCCCTCCTGTTTGAATTTAAACCAAGGGAACCTGCGATATATCAAATCATTCTTTTTTTGTGGAAATCTGTAGGAACTTCTGCTCACGTGGCGAAGATCTGACTGCTGGCCAAGCATCATTCCTATGTTATATATCTGACATGTTTTATTCATTGCTTTTCTAAAGAACTATTCTGAATAGAGTCAATGCATTCGTAGATGTGTCACTAGATCTTATCAAGAGTGAGAAAGCGAGAGAGAGGGGGGGGGGGAGGAGCAGAGAATCACAAAGACAGAGAGACAACGAACGAAAAACGAAATTCACCTGAATCTACAGCTACATGTTATCCTACGAGAGAACATCTGCTGCTCTTCAAATTACTACTTTGGATTCATAATCTTCACGGAAAGGATTAGAGTGAAGTTAGAAGTTGGAGCACATAAACCAGTGAAAAATAAGATTGGCGCCTCTTATAGAAAATCCTTCTGTGATATCGGAATGAG
>NW_020870601.1:267310-269810 GCF_003789085.1 Penaeus vannamei
CACACACACACACACACACACACACACACACACACCACAACCCCCAACGCCAGAGCATCGAAACCAGCCAAGGCCACAAATCTCACCTGCCGCAAAACGTGAACACAAAGACCCCCCCCCCCCCCTCTACACACACACACAGTAACAAACTACACTATATTAACTGAATATTGACAGCATTTACCGCGGCCGCATTTGGAGGACATTAACCTCGACTCTTAAATACTCGACTGTCGATGCTAAAATCACCCGAAATACGAAATGCGGCCGTTTTGGGTTTGATTTACATGCGGCGGGAATCGGGAAAGGGTTCGGGGTAATTGTGCTGCTGTTTAGATTTAGAGATGTATGGGCTATTGCAATGAAACTGTGGAGTCTATCTGTCTGTCTAACAGTCTACCTCCTTGTCTGTCTGTTTTTCCATATCGCTCCCTAAATATACGTACTTATCTACCTACTTACCTTCCGAATTGCCTACCTACATATCTATCCTGTCTCTCCCTATGTCTGTCTATTTGTCCATCTTTCTGTTTACACACATCAACATATGTACAATTATTAAATACTCAAGTTTGAATATGAAAACGAGCTCATGAATGTTAATTGCAGAAATTTATCTCAGTCCGAAGCTTTCCCAACAGCCTTTGCAATCAAAAAAGTGACTTTAAACGTCCTTTGCTTCATTATGCATTCTCTTCAAGATAAACACGCGCTTTGCTCTTTCATCTTCGATTTCAGTTCTAATGATCGAGTGAAGTTGAACTGTTACTTGGTGTGTTTTTGTTTTGTTCATTTTCATTTCAATCATGATCATTGTTCTTATCTTCATTATCCTTATTATGATCCTTTCTGCCACTTCTTCTCGTTAATGTTATTGCATTTGCTTTGTGCTCATCTCCCCTTTGCCTTGTTATCTTTTTAAGAAACCATTCGTTTTCATCATGAATGTACCTGCACACTATTTTCTCCTGACTCGATAATCTGTGTCTATATACATGGATATGTAAATATACAACGTACTTCATTTTTTTGTTTTCTTTTGTTTCTTTCTTCTAACACATTATTATCTATTTATTTGTCCATTCTACTGTTTGATATAACATTTATTCTCTACTTAACATTTGAAATACTCTCCCTTCCCACGTTCCTCTGCGCCTCACCCATACTCTATGATAATTACATCTCGCTGCTCTTTGATATAATGATTCCTCTACCTTTATCACTTATTACATTATTCCGCATTCCGTCGGTCCCTCCCCAACGTGTTACCTTATCCTTCTCAATTTCCCCTCCTGGGTTCCCTCTCCCCTCGGCTCCCTCACTTATTCGTCTCGTGTTCCCCTTCGCTGTAACCTCTCTCCTCCGCCGCCCCTTCCCGTTTCCGCTTTCACAGCACCGCGCGCAACGGATCTCTCTCATCAAGAGTAGGGGGAGGGGGAGGGGGTGCCCCTGCTCTTCTCCTCCCCTCTGTACGCACCTGATTATCTTTTCTTATCTATTTCACCTCAATTCTTTTTTTTCATTCCATTTTCATATATATATATACATATATATATTATATATTATATATATATATATATATATATATATATATATATATTTATGCATATATATATATATATATATATATATATATATATATATATATATATATATATATATATATATATATATATATATATATATATATATATATATATATATATATATATATATATAATATATATATATATATATATAATATATATATATATATATATATATATATATATATATATAATATATATATATATATATATATATATATATATATATATATATATATATATATATATATATATATATATATATAATATATATATATATATATATATATATATATAATATATATATATATATATATATATATATATATATATATATATATATATATAATACATATATATATATATATATATATATATATATATATATATATATATATATAATACATATATATATATATATATATATATATATATATATATATATATAATATATATATATATATATATATATAATATATATAATATATATTATATATATATATATATATATATACATATATATATATATAATATATATATTATATATATATATATATATATATATATATATATATATATATATATATATATATATATATATATATATATATATATATATATATATATATATATATATATATATATATATATATATATATATATATATATATATAATATATATATATATATATATATATATATATATATATATATATATATATATATATATATATATATATATATATATATATATATATATATATATATATATATATATATATATTATATATATATATATATATATATGTATATATATATATATATATATATATATATATAATATATATTATATATATATATATAAATCTCTCTCTTCTCTCTCTCTCTCTCTCTCTCTCTCTCTCTCTCTCTCT
>NW_020870602.1:0-5000 GCF_003789085.1 Penaeus vannamei
GAGAGAGAGAGAGAGAGAGAGAGAGAAAGAGAGAAAGGAGAGGAAAGAGAGAAAGAGAGAAAGAGAGAAAGAGAGAGATAGAGAGAGATTAGAGAGATAGAGAAGATAGAGAGATAGATAGATAGATAGATTATGATAGACAGATAGAGTAGACATAGATAGATAGACCGATAGGTTAGATAGACAGACAGAACAGACGCAGCAGACAGACAGACAGACAGACAGACAGACAGACAGACAGATAGATAGATTAGATAGAAGATAGATAGATAGTATAATAGATAGATAAGATAGATTAGATAGAGAGAATAGATAGAAAAGACAGACAGATGGAACAGATAGAAAGGAGAGAAAGAGAAAGAAGGAACAGATATAAAACAGAACATTGATAAAGAGAAAGAAACAAAAAGATATACATAGAGAGAAACAAAAAAAACAGAAAGAAAGAGACAGAGAAAAGACAGAAAGAAAGAGACAGAGAAAGACAGAAAAGAAAGAGACAGAGAAAGACAGAAAGAAAGAGACAGAGAAAGAACAGAAAAGAAAGAGACAGAGGAAGACAGAAAGAAAGAGACAGAGAAAGACAGAAAGCAAAGAGACAGAGAAAGACCAGAAGAAAGAGATGCCGAGAAGACAGAAAGAGACCGAGAAAGACAGAAGAAAGAGACCGAGATAGACAGAAAGAAAGAGACGAGAAAGACAGAAAGAAAAGAAAGACACAGGAAAGACAGAAAGAAAGACATAAGCAGGAGAAAGACAGAAAGAAGAGACAGAGAAAGAAAGTAAAGAGGACAGACAAAGCTTCCTCCAGCCCGCTTTTCGGCCTATTCCCCCTGCCGAGCCCTGCCGACCCCCCCGCCAGCGCCGGTTTCCCCCCAAGCACGCCCGGCAAGGCTGTAAAAGGGAGGCCATGAAGACAGCTGGTTTAGTCGGCCTCCCTGCCCTCGCCATGTATAAATGATAAGAGAAGAAAGGAACAGATATAGACAGACACTGAGAGAGAGAGACAGAAAGATATACATAGAGAGAAACTAAAAATAATAAGGAAAGGGACAAATATAGACAGACACTGAGAGAGAGAAAGAGAACAGAATCTTTTGTAAAGGAGAAGAAACAAAAAATAGAAAGAAAGAGAAAGAAAGGACAAATATAAACAGACATATGAGAGGAGAAAGAGACAAAAAGATATAATAGACGAAACAAAAGAGAAAGAAAAGGAGTGCCATGAAGACAGCTGGTTTAGTCGGCTCCTTGCCTCGCGCCATGTAATAAACTGATCTGGCGGGGTCGCGTTTTATGGATTGTGAGTTGGCAACTGAGAGGGCCGAGGCAGGTTGAGGGAGGTAGGGAGAGGGGACTAGGAGGGGAAAGGGGAGGGGTAGGGGATGGGGGGAGGGAGGGAGGGTTGGGAAAGTGGGGGAGGAGGGGAGGGGGCACACGTATCGCGCGCGCACGCGGAGGGAGGGGTAGGGGAGGGTGCAAGTGAGGTGGGGGAGGAAGAGGGGGGGGAAGGGGGAAGGGAGGGAAGGGTGGGAGGGAGGGGGGAAAGGGAAGGGGGTGGAAGGGGAGGGTGGGAGTGGAAAGGGGGGGTAGAGGGGAGGGGGTAAAAGAGGGGGGAAGGGGCGAGGAGGGAGGGAAGAAGAGAGGGTGGATCAAGGGGGAGGAGTTGAGGTGCGGTCACGAAGAGGGACTGGAAGGGGAGGAGAGGCACGGAGAGGGGTAGAAGGAGGAGGAGATAAACGAGAACAAGAGGGGCAGGCAGCAGGAAGGAAAGGAAGGACAGAGCAGGGGAGGTGGATCGCGGGCCGAGCAAGGGAACGAGGGAAAAGGGAAAGGGAAAAATACTACGAAGGAGGGGGTGCAGAAGGGAGAAGAAAAAAAACAGCGGATAAATGAATAAAAGAGAGAGAAGAAGGAGGATACTGGAAAATGAAAAAGGGGAGAAGAGGAGGAAGGAGGTCGGGAGCAGGGGAGAAAGAGGGAAGAAAAGAAGGTAGAAAATGGAAGAACTCCACGCTATAGAGGAAGGAAGGAAGGCAGAACAGCGGAGGAGTGACGGAAGATAGAAAATAGGAAGAGGACGAAGACAGAGAAAAGAGGAAAGACCCACTAAAACTCAACAGACAACGTAAAATAGAGGAAGAGATAGGTTGACGATAAAAAAGGCGAAGACAGAAGAAAAAGACTTAAACCACAGACGAAGAAAGCAGAAAGCGAAAACGATAGAAAAAAACATGAATAAGGAACACACGCAAAAAAAAAAAAAAAACAAGGAAGAAATAAAGACGCGAGACCACAAGAACACGATCAACCTAACAAACCCTCCTTCACTTCCCTTCCTCCCTCCCCTTTCCCGTTCATCAACCTTGTTTCCTATCAACGAGGTCCTTCGCCGACCCTAACACACTTAGCAAGGTCTTTCAGCATAGATTCGTGTAAATCTTGGGTCTTGGAGAAGGATGAAGAGTCTTTTGGAAAGAGAAGGTGACTGTAGGAGGAGTCGTGGGCGTGGCCGAGGAAAAGGGATGGCTCGCTGTTTCAAAAGCAAGGGGTAGAAAAGGTTCAGTTATACATATATACATAATATATACATATACATATATATATTATATATATATATATATATATATATATATATATATATATATATATATATATATAATATATATATTATACATAAACACAGACACAGCATGTATATAAAGTGAAAAGTGATAGCGAAAAAAAGGTAGAGGAAAGAGTGGTAGAGAGAGACAGAGACAGAGGACAGAAAAGAAGAGAAAGAGAAAGATAGAGACAGAGAAACAGTCCAGTCAGACAGACGGACAGACAGAGAAAAAACAATGTGTGTTTATGAGGAACAGACAGACAGACAGACAGAACAGACAGACAGACGAGATGAGAGGGGCAGGGGGAGAGAGAGAAGAGAGAGAGAGAGAGAGAGAGAGAGAGAGGAGAGAGAGAGAGAGAGAGAGAGAGAGCAGAGAGAGAGAGAGAGAGAAGAGAGAGAGAGAAGAGAGAGAGAGAGAGAGAGAGAGCGAGGAAGGCCTACTACAGTCTTCCAGCCTTCATTATTTCTCTCAGTGAAGATCTTAAGTGTTTGTCTGGCCTTCGGGCGAAAGGGAGAGAGGAAAAAGCGAAGAGGCTGGAGAGGAGATTCCAAAGGAGCAGGTCAGTAGGATATGGAACGCGTGTGTGTTTGTTTGTTTTGTATTGTGTGTATTTCGCTTGTTGTTCCTGGTGTGTTCGTTTGTTTGTTTGTTTGTTTGTTTACTTTGTTTGTTTGTGTTTGTTTATTTCCTGGGTGTGTATTGTGTTTCTGGGGTGTGTTGCTTGTCCTTGGTGTGTTTATTTGTTTGTTTGTGTGCGTTGTTTGTTGCTTGTCTTGTGTGTTTGTTTGTTCCCGTGTGTGCTTGTTTTGTGTGTTTGTTTGTTTGTTTCTTGTTTGGTTTTGTTTGTGTGTGTTTGTCTGGTGTATCTTGTGTGTCTCTTTATATTTGTGTGTTTGTGTACGTGTGTGAATTTACGTGCATGTCTGTACGTGATTGTATATATATGCACGTATACATGTACGTACCTAAAAAAAAAATGCACGGGTACATAAATATGGAATCAAATAAGCTAGATCGATAGCAAGATAAATGAAGAGGAATAAAACGAAAGTGAAATGAAGAAGAGAATGAGAGGGAGAAAGGAAGAGGTAGAGGAGACTGTGATTTAAATGTGTGTTGACATAAGGAAGACTGTTGATGTATTTATGATGACTCGAGCCCGTGTATGCATAAGGGAGAGGAAGAAAGAGGGAGTTGGAGTGTTTTAATTTTCTTTTTTTTTTTCTTTTTGAGTATCTTATTTCATTATTATTGTTTTTTTTTTTTTTTTTTTTTAAAGGGAGAGGGAGTTGGTTTTATTTTCTTTTTTGTTCCTTTTTTTTCTCGTTTTTTTTTTTTGGCCATTTTCTTTCATTTTCTTGAGATCGTTATCTAGTTTACTTTCTTGTTGGAAATCTGAGATTTTTTTCTTTTCTTACTGTTCTTATTTATTTATTTTTTTGTGTTTCCCTTTTTTTTCTCTTTTTTTTTTGGCCATTTTCTTTCATTTTCTTGTGATCGTTATCTAGTTTATTTCTTGCAGGAAATTCTGAAGACTTTTCCTTTTCTTTTCTTACTGTTCTATATTTATTATTATTATTTCTTTTTGGTGTTTTTTTTTTTCTCGTTTTTGTCATTTTCTTTCATTTCTGTAATCGTTATCTCGTTATTTCTTGCAGGAAATCGAAGACTTTTTTACTGTTCATAATTATTATTATTATATATTTTAGTGTTTCCTTTTTTTCTCTCTTTTTTGCCATTTCTTATCATATCTTGAGATCGTATCTAGTTATTTCTTGTTGGAAATCTGAAGACCTTCCTTTTCTTTTCTTAATGTCTATTTTTTTTTCTTTTTTTTCTCGTTTTTTTCTTTTCTACTGTTCTATAATAAGGAAAATTCCTCGTATCTTCAACCTTATTCCTTCTTTCGCTGACATTCTTCTCTACCTCTCCTTATTCCCTCTTTCGCTTTAATGGGGCCCATTCATCAAAGGCCGAAATCACAAAGATATAAAAGAAGACATTTTTCTTAGCAACACTTAAAGAAAGATCATGACTCAGCATATTTTAGAGAGTAAATCTTTTTCTTTCTTTTTCTTCTCTTTCATTTTTTTATGATTTTCTTCTTTTTCCTCGAATAAAAAAACAAGAAGTTAATAATATAATAATAATATTTCTTTTCTTTCCCTCTCCCATTCTTTCCTTTTCGTTGAGGTAGTCTGCGCTGCCGGAAATTAAGATTATTTTTAGAATCAGAGAAAAAAGTCGAGGAATAAGAAAGAAAAAAAAAAAAGTTGAAATATATTCTAGTTGATGTTCAGATGTTTATGTGTTTCCTACTGTTTCTTCTTGGCTTTGATTTCTCTCTTTATTCTCTTCCTGATCTCTGTTTCTTTCTCTCCCTCTTCC
>NW_020870602.1:17500-20313 GCF_003789085.1 Penaeus vannamei
GTAGTGGTTAATCGATCTATTAAAGTGATGATTTTTTTCTCTTTTTGTCAGAACCAAACGTATTCAATAAAGAAAAACAATGCTATATTATATTATTCATTACATAATATAAAGCTTCATCATTGATGTGTGTGTGTGTGTGTGTGTGTGTGTGTGTGTGTGTGTGTGTGTGTGTGTGTGTGTGTGTGTGCGTGTGTGTGTTTAGCTTCTATGGAAATACTAACTTCATACTTAGTCACGAGTTACGAAACAATATGTATAATTCATTTCGGAAATTCTGAATCTTAAGTCTTACCGCTTCTAGAGGGAGACGCGTCCAAATTCGAATAGTTTAGCGAGAAAACAAGCAACTATTAACTAGGCGGTTCCCAGAGAGTGATTAGCAAAAGTCTATGAACCGACTGTCAGTACAAGTGCTGTAAGATATCTGATATATTGAAAAAAAATGTTCTAGTAAAAGCCAGTTAACCTCGCTCTACTTTTATCATTTATGCAGCTTTTTCAATTTCTTTTTTGCCATTACATGTTTTTTTTTACGCTATATGTATGTGTTATCACAAAATTAAAGTTCTTAATATAATCTTGATATGAATGTGAACTAATAACGTGGCATATTTTTTTCTCGGCAGATCCAAACACGGATTCAATAACATAAAATGTGCTACTTTATAATGATTTTAGATTATTAACTAAACGCAAAACTGTGATATGGTTAATGTGCGATACACTGTGAAAGAACTGCAGTTGTTTAAAGCTTTATATAGAATCTCTAGCTTTTTTTATTTCATAATTTTGAACCCTTTCTCGCACAAAATGCTATAGAATGCAGTTGATACTAATTATATAAATATTAAATAACATATAATTATATGTATATATATAATATATATATTATATATATAATATATTTTTATTTTTTTTTTTTTTTTTTTTTTTTTTTTGAGGTGAGGTCTTCAGTGAATCGACTAACTGGGAATGCTATTAATGTTGGAGATATTTTTTACTATGGTTTAATTTCTTAAAGAAAGATGGTAGTAACTGTAGTAAAGGAAGACAAGTACCGGGGCTAACCATGTTCATGATAAGAACAACAATGTATTGTTGTTCAATCCGTGTCTAATCCCCAAGACAGAGGTGACGTGTTTTATGCAACGTCTCAATTTCCTCTTTAACTCTTTCACATTCCCTATTATCATCATCTATTAGCTGCTGGGAGGTTTTCATCGCCATTTCTCAAACATTGACAATATTCGCCCAAACATTTTTCGTTGATTTGAGCCATTTGCTGGCCATCAGAGTCTCCAGGTGGTTTTAGTCATGGAACCATCCCTGCTTGGCCATCAGAGGACCTCCAGGTGGTTTTAGTCATGGAACCATCCCTTGCTTGGCCATCAGAGGACCTCCAGGTGGTTTTAGTCATGGAACCATCCCTTGCTTGGCCATCAGAGGGACCTCCAGGTGGTTTTAGTCATGGAACCATCCCTTGCTTGGCCATCAGAGGACCTCCAGGTGGTTTTAGTCATGGAACCATCCCTTGCTTGGCCATCAGAGGACCTCCAGGTGGTTTTAGTCATGGAACCATCCTTGCTTGGCCATCAGAGGACCTCCAGGTGGTTTTAGTCATGGAAACATCCCTTGCTTGGCCATCAGAGGACCTCCAGGTGGTTTTTAGTCATGGAACCATCCCTTGCTTGGCCATCAGAGGACCTCCAGGTGGTTTTAGTCATGGAACCATCCCTTGCTTGGCCATCAGAGGACCTCCAGGTGGTTTTAGTCATGGAACCATCCCTTGCTTGGCCATCAGAGGACCTCCAGGTGGTTTTAGTCATGGAACCATCCCTTGCTTGGCCATCAGAGGACCTCCAGGTGGTTTTCGTCATGGAACCATCCCTTGCTTGGCCATCAGAGGACCTCCAGGTGGTTTTAGTCATGGAACCATCCCTTGCTTGGCCATCAGAGGACCTCCAGGTGGTTTTAGTCATGGAACCATCCCTTGCTTGGCCATCAGAGGGACCTCCAGGTGGTTTTAGTCATGGAACCATCCCTTGCTTGGCCATCAGAGGACCTCCAGGTGGTTTTAGTCATGGAATTGCCCTAGAAGTGTGTATAGGGCAGTTATCTGCACAAATATGATTTTCTGTGAAAGGACAGGCATAAAAGCGTCCTGATGGGAGGATATATATATTTTTTTTACAACAATTCGATACATTTGTCTGAGGTATTTTTTTCCCGTTTCGCCAACATCAAGTAGGAAGATCCACCCTTCTCCTTCTCTTTCCCTATTTTCTTCTTTCTTCCATTTTCTCTGATCTTGCCTTTCGCCGCCCCCCACATATCACACAGGTCACGTGACCACTCTTCGCCGTTCATAGAAAATTCGTTTCGTCAGTCGTATGAGAGAAGTAAATAGTGATATAGAATCCGGACGTGGAATATGAAGCATAGACACTATAATGTATATATGAAATATCGCAAATTGAAATGAATTATTTGCGAAAAAAGATGAAAAGGATTAATACATTTACAACTTTTATCTCATCCAGCACTGAAGCTTTCTGTGTATTCCGGTGCATTTATGTATTATGTAATGCAATACTGTACGAGTATTACACTGAATTAACAAATACAACACAAAAAAATATGACAAAATAACAGTTAAAGCAGAAATTCTGATTCCTTCGAGTGAACAAGGTATACAACAAATGTATTGGGAGTCGGCGCTTGCAGTTATGCTATTAACCCTCCTTGGAAACCACCAGCTAGTAGTTGCTTGAGTTGAAACAAGAACATGTATTTTTCGCTCAGCTGTTCAA
>NW_020870602.1:27688-35389 GCF_003789085.1 Penaeus vannamei
CTCCCTCCTTTCCCCCTCCAATAACTTCGTGACTACAACTCCTGAATAAATAAATTAAAATAGCATAAAAACAATAATAAGTAAAAAGAAAAAGAAAAGAAATAAAAGAATATATTCTAAATGATACACTGTCAGAAGGTAATCGTTTCTCTCAGCCATTTTAAAATCATTATTATCATTATTGTTTTCTTTCTTTAAGCAATATTTCATCTTTTTGAACTTTCACTCTCATATAATTCCTTTTCTTTAATTTTCAAATACTGGTGTGTGTGTGTGTATTATATATTACATATAATATATTATAAGTTATATATATAATATGTTGTATATATATAATATATATATATATATATATATATATATATATATATAGAGAGAGAGAGAGAGAGAGAGAGAGAGAGAGAGAGAGAGAGAGAGAGAGAGAGAGAGAGAGAGAGAGAGAGAAGAAAGAAAGAAAGAAAGATAGATAAGAGGAAGAGGAAGAAAAAGAAGAAAAAAAGAAAGGAGAAGAGGAGGAAAAGAAGAAAAAAGAAAAAGAGAGGAAGAGGAAGAAAAGAAGAAAAAAAGAAAAAGAAGAGAAAGAGGAAAAAGAAGAAAAAAGAAAAAGAAGAGAAAGAGGAAGAAAGAAGGAAGAAATAAAAAAATAAGAAACCGACACCCTCTCGCCGTTCGATCTATACTCTGTTCTCGAAGAATCTAAATGTCACGGAATCGGACGACGCAATTAAAAAAAAAATATTTCGCTCGCCGCCATGGCTCCGCAATCATATAAAATGTCCATAAATTTGATAGAGAACTTAATCACGTCCTTTGTGGTAACGTTTGAGTTTCTGGAACGTCGACAAGTTAATAGAAACAAGCTCATTTGAAAACTCATTAGATGTGAGTTTGTGTTATGATTATTTAATGTCGCGGAGGTCGGTAGGTTAGGTATGGAGTTACGGGGTCGTTCTTGGATTAAATTAATGTCGTGGCGGACGGGGACGACTTCCCACGGCGCTGATTAAGGTCTGATCTGATTAGCATTAAGTCGAGGAAATTGCGGTAAGTGGCTCGGTTAAGGTCTCGTTTTCGGCGGGTTGGTCGTGCGTCTGGCAGCGTTTGGCGTGGCGGAAGTTCTCGTAAATGTCGTGTTTGAGTTTTTTTTTTTTTTTTTGGGGGGGGTTGAGTGGTTTGGGGGGGGGTTGGGGTGGTGTATAACTTATTGCGCGGTTCTTTGCATATGAATGAGGTATGGCATAAACACAGACAACACACAGGCACACACACAACACATACAAACACACACACACACACTTACGTACACACACATACAATAACATACACACATACACACACATTTACGTGTATTAAAACGTAGCATATCCACACGCACATACACAAAAAAAGAACACCCACCTTTTCATTTCCTCTTTCCACTCCTTTTAAAAAATGGATAACGCCAAAAGCACAAAACCAGAGGCGCCTGCTGTACGACAACTGCGATAAGATCACGAGCGCGCCATTTTCCCGGTTAGTCAGCAAAACAAAAGACGCGAGACATGCGCATTTTGTTCCTGCATATCACAGGGATCATTACGGGCCTTCATTAGCACGCAAATACCTCGCTGTGTACTTAATGGTCTTCTTTAGATTGCCTTTGAAGTGGGAATGTTATTTATAGGGGAGATTATCGTTGTAGATAAGGGTAATGCGATGATGATTTGATGATGATTGATATAAATGATTAATTAATATCTAAGCACACACACACACACAACAAACACATGCATACACATATCCACCACACACACACAACACACACACACACACACACACACACATACACACACCACACATACAACACAATAAACACACCACACACACACACACGTAAACACATACACACACACACACACAACCAACACAACACAACAAACAAACAGACACACAACCACCAACAAACACAACACGGTATACACAAATACACACACAACAACAACAAACACACACACACACAACCCAACCCAACACAACCCAAGCCCACCCAACCAAAAAACACACCCACACACACACAACAACCACCAACAAACAAGAACGAAATACCAAACACACAAACAAAACAACCCCTAACCCTCCCACCCCCACCCCCACCCCGCACCCCCTCACCCAACCCCTCACCCAAACAAAGACCGAAAATAGACCCAAAAAGGACTACGCGGCTACCCTGTCGACACACACTCTCCTTCCGCTGTTATTGACGCTCGAGAACATTTTTACTTATGCTAATTGGCAGGTTGTTGGGCGCCGGCGGTGTTGTGTGTCTTGGTGCGTTGCTCGTGTTTTTTTTTTTAAGTTTCATTTATGTATTTATTGATTTGTTGTGTTATTAATTGTTATGATTTTGTTGTTTGTTGTTTTTGTTGTTGTTTGTTTGTTGTTTTTATTATCATTATTAATTATTATTATTACTATTATTATTATTATTATTATTATTATTATTATTATTATATTATTATTATTATCTTCTTTTTCTTTTTTTTTCTTCCTACTCCTCCTCCTCTTCCTTCTCTTCCTCTTCTTCCACTCCTCTTCCTCCTCCTCCTCTCCCTCATTTCTTTCTCTTCCTCTTCCTCCACTCCTCCTCTCCCTCTTCTTCTATATCTATTCCTCTTCTCACCTCTCCTCTCCCTCTTCCCCCTCCTCTCCTCCTCCTCCTCCCCCCCTTCTTCCTCCTCCTCTTCCTCCTCCTCCTCCTCCCTCCTCCTCCTCCTCCTCCTCCTCCTCCCTCCTCCCTCTTCCCCCTCCTCTCCTCCTCCTCCTCCCTCTCCCCTCCCTCCTCCCCCTCCCCCTCCTCCTCCTCCTCTTCCTCCCCCTTCTCCCCCTCCTCCCCTTCCTCCCCCCCTTCCTCCTCCTCCCTCCTCCTTCCTAAACTTTATAATTCAAAATTATGACACCCATTCTTTGTATTATTAAGGCGCTGCAATAATCTAATCTAATATAGATTTATCACCCGCTGAAAAGGCACAGTAGTGTAGGTCCGCCATTATCTGTGTGATGACGTGACAGTTCTTAAGAAATGACAGCTCGTCGATGTGAAGAGTTGGCATAAAAGGATGTTGAAATGCAATCGATTTGATATAAACAAATAGATGCAGACACACATACATACACGTAAGTACACATGGGGTACGCATACACACGCGCGCGCTCACACACACGTACACATGGGACACTCATACGCACACTTATAAATTCACACGCAAGTCCACACACACATACACGCACACACATCCACGGACACACACACACACACAAACACACACATGCGTACATACATACATACATACACTCACGTATATACCGACTTACACATAACAATATGATATTTATAACAGCAACGTCGTATCATTAATATGATGATATGACAGCAATAAGAATATGTCTTATAGGGTGAATATGACAATCAATGTGGCATGATAAATAGGATATGATGACTCAATGACATGACATAGCAACATGACAACATGACATGACAACATGACATGACATGACAATACATGACAACATGAACATACAACATAGCATGGCAACATGATAACATGCTTGAATAACATGAATGGCAACATGACATGACAGCATAACTGACAACATGAATTGAATGACAACAGAATGACAACATGGCATGACACATAATCCAACATGACAACTCGCTTGAATAACGACATGAATGACATGCTAACGAGATTTAATTACAAGTAAAAGTTAATTAAGGATGAGCCCCCTCAAAACCCCCTCATTATCTCCCTCGTTCCTCGTGTCATTACGAAAGTCATTAAGCAATCCATCGTCATTAATAGTCGCTAATGACACGCCATATTCTCCGAGGCATCATAGTGGCATACTTAAGTGATTGTCAAAGTCATATTCAGGCTGTGCTTTCATGAGGTGATGTCTCGTCTCTCTTCTCCTCATTCTGTTATGATTAATGTTTGTTTGTAAAAGATTTCGTTGTAGGGACATATTTGGGGAGGTATAAAAAAAAAAATCGTTGTAGGGATGATTAATGTTTGTTTTAAAAGATTTCGTTGTAGGGACATATTTGTGGAGTTACATATTTAACTTTACACTTTGTATTGAGAAATTATAGTTGTAGAGTTTTGTAGTCAGAGAAGGGGAATGGTTGTTAGAAAAGAGGTGTTTATGTGTGTTTTTTTTATTTATTTTATAATCATTATTCATGACTTTATGTGTTTTTATATTTATATATTTCACTTCATTATTTTATTTCATTGTTATTATTATTATATTATTATTATTATTATTATTATTATTATTTATTATTATTATTATTTTATTATTATTATTTTATTATTACTATTATTGTTATTATTAATTTTTTACCAATGCAGGGACACACATATCTACATGTAAAAAAAAAAAAATCGCTACGTATACATGCGGACACATAACACACATACGCAGAGACGCACAAAAACACACACACACACACACACACACACACACACAACAACACACACACACACACACACACACACACACACACACACACACACACACACACACACACACGCACACGCACACGCACACACATGCACACGCACACCACACGCATACAACACACACATACAAGTACACACAAGTCGTAAGCCCCGAAGAACAAAACATCCCTTGAAGAACAAATATTTCAAGGAACGCCATAGAACACTAGTAACTTTTACGTTTGATCCTGTTCTTTGCAGAATTGTTCAAAAATCTGTTCACTCCCTGCCTCTTCTTGTTCAATATTCTCTTATTCTTGTCCCCGTTAACGTTCTCCTTGTCTCTGTCCATCAATTTATCACTCTTTCCCTTCCCATTTTCGTTACGTGACAGTCCGTTAATCTTCACCTCTCTGTAAGTCCTTCTGTTATTCTTATTCCTTGTTTTCATCCGTTTTTACGTTTATTCTCTTTCGGGTTGAGTGGAGAGACAGAGAGGTCAGAGACGCACACAGATACACACAAACACCCTTACGTACATCAAAGTTCTTCGGAATTGTGTAAGTATTTATTTTCAAGTAGAATTTTTCGTTTGTGTGTGTGTGTGGTGTGTGTTATGTGTGTGTGTGTGTGTGTGTGTGTGTGTGTGTGTGTGTGTGTGTGTGTGTGTGTGTGTGTGTGTTGTGTGTGTGTTCTGTCGCACTGATCTTTATTTTTTCATTCGTCTATGTTGCACTAATTTTCCTCTCTCTCTTTCTTTCTCTTTTCTTTCTCTTTCTCTCTCTCTCTCTCTCTCCTCTCTTCTCTCTCTCATCTCTCTCCTCTCTCTCACTCTCTCTCTCTCTCTCTCTCGCTCTCTCTCTCTTCTCTCTCTCTTCTCTCTCTAATCTCTTCTCTCTACGTGAGTCTTTATACGTGTCAACATCTGATTCCACATAAGGGTTTAAGTGCACATAAATACTAATATGCGTACACAGCCATGTAGACCCACCCGCTTCGCACACCAACCCCTCATTCACCTACTTATCTCCCCTCATTCACCTACTTATCCTCCCCTCAATTCACGCTATTTATCTCCCCTCATTTCCCCTCATTCATCATGCCTCATTAATTCTCCATACCACCAACATGGTCCCTATTGCGTCATAATCATCAAGAATCTCCTCTTGTTTTCCCTCAAAGAATTCCCTCTCGGATTCCCCTCTTTTTTTTTTTTTTTTTTTGGGGGGGGGGGGTAAGCGAAAGGTCTTTTTTTTGTCTCTCTTTTTCTCTCTTGTCATTCTCTCTAGTTTTTTTCTTTTATTTTCTTTCTGTCTGTTTTTCTGTCTGTTTTTTTTCTCTCTGCTTTCTCTTTTCTCTCTCCTCTCTCTCACTCTCTCTCTCTCTCTCTCTCTCTCTCTCTCTCTCTCTCTTTCCTCCTCTCCCTCTCTCTCTTCTCTCTCTCTCTCTCCTCTCCTCTTTCTCTCTCTCTCTCTCTCTCTCTCTCTCTCTCTCTCTCTCTCTCTCTCTTCTCTCTCTCTCTCTCATCTCTCTCCTCTCTCTCTCTCCTACTACTCTCTCTCCCTCCTCTCCTATCCCGTATCCCCTCTCTCTCTTTTCTCTCTCTTCATCCTCCTCACTCTCTCAATCTGTTTCTTTCTATTTATTTTCAATCCCTTCTCTCCTCTCCGTCACTCTTCTTCTCTCCTCTCGTCTCTCTCTCTCTCTCTCGTCCTCCTCATCGTCTCTCTCTCCTCGCTCTCTCTCTCTCTCTCCTATCATCGGCTCTCTCTTCATCTCTTCTCTCTCTCTCTCTCCCTCTACCTCCTAATCTCTCTCTCTCCCAATTCCTTTTTCCAACTACATATATCATGATCATTTATCTTGTCTACGTCTATGCATTCCCTGTCCCCCATACTCTTGGTGCATCTTTTTGCATCATTTATCGATGGCAAGTTTGTGTCACTTCTCCCATCTGTCTCTCATCTTTATTGATCCTATCTGAATACCGGCGCTGGTCTGTTTGTTGCCCTGTCTGTCTGTCGTTTGTTTGATTATTTCGATCACTATCTACTATCTACTGGTCTCTCTACTCTAAAATCATTCTATATCTGTCTATCGTACTGTCTGTCTAATCTGTCTGGTCTAATCTGTTCGATCTATTATCTGTCTATTCTATATTGTCTAAGGTCTATGCTTGCTCCTAGTCTTGATTTCTGTCTATTATTTGTTTATCTATTATGATCGTAGTTTCTCGCTTTTTTTTCAGTCCTATTTGTTCCTTTTCCCCACTATGACTTGACCATTAGCTACTCACTCCTATTTTTTTTCTGATCCATACGTTTATTCTAGGCCTGGTCTATCTCCGTAAGCTATCCTACTATTCATAGGTCTGCTGTCAATTGTCGTATAATTGTCCATCAAATACTATCTAATCTAGCCTTATCTAGTCCTATCTTTAACGGGAGTTCGCATTAAATATCAAATCGATCTTTAAGAGACGATGGAAGGAAGAGGAATAGAGAGAAATGAAAAATCTAAAAGTGATAGCAAGAATAGATGATGAAAGATTGGAGAAATGGAAGGACATATGGGGAAGAACAGCAATAAAGAAGATGATAATAATGATGATAATAGATAATATAAGGGTAATGAAATTAATGAATAAGTAAATAGAAATAGTGATGGTAATGAATAATTGATGATAATGAAACGACAAAACAAATGCAAGATTATACAATAATGGATGATGTAAAGAAAGGACAATCGATGATAATGGATAATAGATAGATAGAAATTAGCAATAATGAACAACCCAAGACAATGAATGATTAGAAATAAAAGATGATAGGAATATGAGTCCTAAATGATGATAATGGAAACAAGATGATAATAGATAATAATTGAGATAAATCACAACTACAACAACAAAAACAAAGAAAACAAGGAAAGAAAGAAAGATAAAGATAAAGACAAAGAAGATTTAAGGAATGAGAGATATGATGATTATACGACTAACTACAACAATTAAAAAAGAAGAAAAAGAAAAAGGAAAGAAAGAAAAGTATAGAGTATACGACAAAAGATGATTATAGGCAAGATTCCTGTCATTAATCTCGTCAGCAGTTCTTGGGTTACTTTGTGGTCGGTAAATAAGTCAAATTAAACTACGGCTAATGATCATGGCTTCTCCCCCACTACATTACGGGGTTTTAAAGAGAGTCTACGGGCAAAAACTTTT
>NW_020870602.1:40413-45413 GCF_003789085.1 Penaeus vannamei
AAACAAAAAGAAACACCAATAGAAATGAAGAATTAATGGAAAGCAAGAACGGAATATCGGAACGTAGCGGATTAAACCGAAGAAGCCGAATGAAATGTGGAACAATATTATTTCAGCTAATATTATTTCAGTCTGTGATAGGACAGTGCCTAAGAGTGCCGTGACTCTGGAGAAGGCAGCATAAGTCGGTGGCTGGATAGGTCTTCAGGGACGGCTGTAAACAAGCGAGAAGAAAAAATGATGTTTTGATGTCTGACATGGAAAGAAAATAGACTGTTTTTGCCAATTTGATGACGTCAAACTTTAAGAAAAAAAAAAAGCGAGAAGAAATTACTTATTTTGATATGTTATCTAGATAATTAAAATCTAGATAACATATATATAAAGACTCGAAGGCAGAATCCTTTCAAAAACAACAAAATAAAGAAATACCTTTACAAAAAGTGGTTTTCAATCTTGTGGCAATTTTCATCTCTGTTTTATAATATTCATGGATACTTGTTTGGGTTTAAGCTCTACCTAACTGAGAGCATTTATATTATAAATTACCTGTTGTCAAGGCTTCATTTTGGTATTCCAATACTCTATCCGATACATATCGTCGGCATTTTAAAACATTATTCGCTTAATCTACCTGATCTGGCACATGCAAATAAGACAGACAGACAGACAGGCCAATGGTAGAGGCAGAGAGAAAGAGGGAGGGAGGGAGGTGCAGAGAGAGAGAGAGAGAGAGAGTGCACGAATGAGCTGTGAGAGAGTGAGAGAGAGGGGGGGGCGAGCGATTTATATATATATATATATATATATATATATATATATATATAATATATATATGTATATACACACACACACACACACACACACACACACACACACACACACACACCACACACACACACTGCGAATGCAACGTAGGCTTCAAAGAAAAGAAATCAAGAATATTTACACGCTCGTATGTATTATTTGACTAATACTTGAACAACTGATAGCGTTCATGCTTTAATCTTAACAAACGCGAACAAACTCTTACTGAAAGTGCACCTTACAATCTCGGTCAAAACTGTTTCGGATTAAGTCTCGAACATCCGCTTAACACCACACTTTTTGTATAGAGTAAGACCGATTCGAAGCTTCAGTTCATAACATGACCTTTATCCGCTACTGTGCACGCTATAAAATATATGTTCGCCTGCATAATACTGAAACACAATTCTAGTAAAAGTACACAATTTGATAATCAAATGGTTAAGTCTTTACATGAGAAAAATCTGATATAAAAAGGGCAGTGGATAGTTCGTGTTATAGTAAATCAAATTCGTTATGATATGATTAAGAAAGAATATCGTAAGCAGAGAGAGGAGGAGAGAGAGAGAGAGAGAGAGAGAGAGAGAGAGAGAGAGAGAGAGAGAGAGAGAGAGAGAGAGAGAGAGAGAGAGAGAGAGAGAAAGAGAAAGAGATAGAGATAGAGAGAGAAAGAAGGAGAGAGGTTTAGACTGATGGATAAGTACACAGATTTTCAATGACTCATATTAAATCAAGTAGTGTGATTGTTATGTGCTTAATTTTTGAAATGTACACAATATTACATAAAACGTGTCCAGTGTACTAAAATCAGCACCACTCAGTACTGAAGAGTAAATGAAGTGCTTTTGCCTTTATACATGTCGACCAACCGACGGCCATTAGTGAATGCTACTTATTAATAATTTTACGTTAGCAAAGCTTGTAGGCATCGTGATCTAGTACGTATTTATGGAGTACTCGATTTGATATATGATCAGATTCTGTAAAAAAAAAAAAAAAAAAAAAAAAAAAAAAAAAAAAAAAAAAAAAAATTGATTTTTTTTTTTTTTTTTTTTTTATCAGTGGAATGTAATTACGAGTCGAACGAATACTACTGAAATGAACAATCGAGTGTTGGGAAAAAGTACTTCACACACAATACATAGCATCAAGCAAGAGTACCACACGCATACACACACGCACACACACACACACACACACACACACACACACACACACACACACACGCACGCACACACACGCACACACACACACACACACACACACGCACACACACACACACGCACGCACACACACAAAGAGAGAGAGAGAGAGATAAAGATAGAAAGAGAAAGAGAGAGAGAGGGGGGGGAGGGAGAGGAGAGAGAGAGGAGAGAGAGAGAGAGAGAGAGAGAGAGAGAGAGAGAGAGAGAGAGAGAGAGAGAGAGAGAGAGAGAGAGAGAGAGAGAGACACACACACACACACACACACACACACACACACACACACACACGCACGCACACAAAGAGAGAGAGAGAGAGAGAGAGAGAGAGAGAGAGAGAGAGAGAGAGAGAGAGAGAGAGAGAGAGAGAGAGAGAGAGAGAGAGAGAATAAATCAGACAGACAAAGACAAAGAGACAAGCAGATAAACAGACCTTGGGTAATGCACAGATTCGTGGTAACCAAATACTTATTAATAATTCACATATCACGTATTTGCATAAAACATATATAGTACTCACACATACTGCTTATAAGTGAAGTACTGAACTTTAAACAAATACAGATCTCACGTAAGTTAAATTTAGTAACAGGTAATTGAACAAATATTAACAACCTGAACTACTGTGTGTTGGGCATAACTACTGTGATTGACTAAGTACCTGTTGGTCAGTTTACTTTATAATTTGACCTCGGAACTGGTGAATATATTTGGAAGTAATATTTTCTCATATAGATCAGGATGTCAGAATATGTTACATCAATATGTGCATTAAAATGTGGGCGTTTTAATTACAGTCGCCTAGGTGTGATAATTAATTTGAGTTAAGGATTTATCACGTGGAAATTTAGATATAATTATCATTTGCAATTTATGATTTTGTTGGTTTAATGTTAAAACAAGAAAAAATATTTGCACTTCATCTTGTCAGCTTCTATATAATGTATTATAAATTAGGTTCATAGTAATATGGAATTATTTCTTTTAGATACAATACCTACTACTTATTAAACTAGGTAATTTGTTAATAATGCCAAAGAAACTCTCTTCCAGATAAACACATTAGTGTCTCAGATTTAGGTTTAAACTGCTCTGGATTATTAGACTATTAACTATGGCGCATCGTCTCACGAAAAGAGAAACTGGCAACTCACCCATGAGGTACTCCGATTCACCAAATCCATTTATTGTAATCTGCTGACCTTAGATAATTAATGTTTCAATAGATGTTATATGTATTAACATTATATACAAAATATGTTGCCTTCATGAACACTATTTTTTCAAAAGAGGTTGGTCGAATTAAAGTATCTTAAAGTGAGGAATGTGTTGCATTTTTAATTATTTATTTTTATTTTTTTATTACTTTTTTTTAGGCCAGAGATTGAACGAAACATAAGCGCTGTGTTGATAGAATAATGAGAGCTTGTGTTTGCAAAGTTTAAAATCGGTCAAGATAAAATGCAACACCCGCTACTTTCACTGAACATGAATGCATAAATAAATCACCTTTTCGGAAAAAATAGCATTTAATTGGTTATATATTTAGTGGTACTGATAGCGTTACATGTTAATACAAGAAAATACGATGTATTGTTTTATGTCATTTCCTGTCATGATCTTACATTCTTTTACTATTTAATATGACATTATTCTTACATTTGTTTCATATATGCAGACATGTCGTATGTTAAGTTATTACAATTTAATATCCAGACATTTCGTATGCTAAATTAATACAAATGCGGCCATTTCGCATGCTAGGTTAATATAATATGTGCAGCCATTTCGTTTGCTAAATTAATATAATAACGATGGCCTTTATACAATCACACATTTGGAATGCAGTATTAGGTGAACCGGTAAAGCTCATTTACATTTTCAATTGTATTCTATTTTAAATTTCTGATTCCATCTATTCCTCTATCATCGTTTATGACATTTCTTAGCTGGGTGTGTCTTTGGCTACCTTATTCTTAGCTGAGTTATCTGTCTCTCTCAGTTAGAGTTTAGTTGCCCTTTGCATCACATCTAAGGGCAACCCCCCCCCCACACACACACACACGTACAAGCACAACACACACACACACACACACACACACACACACACACACACACACACACACACACACGCACACGCACGGACGCACAAGCACATCACACACACACACGCATGCACGCACACACACAAACACACGCACACGCACATCACACGCACAAACACACACACACACACACACACATTAATCCATCTTTGCCACAGGTGGATATTTTGTTGTCAGGCTTTCTCGCAAATGGAAAAAAATTATATCCGAGCAGGTGTTCAGTCTGCTCGTTTTATAAGTGGAAACTTCGATTGCTTTCTGCGGGTCTCTTGTCAAGCAGGAATCCCATTTTAGACACTTCTCGCAAAAGGGATTAATTATGAGTCTGCTTGTCTCTCATGGTCGTTACTGTCCGTCTTTTTCTACGACTGGATGGCTCTCGTAGACTCCCGCTCACATAGGGGATTATTGTTTGCTTCTTTCATGTTCATTGGATATTCAACGCTGCTCGCCATACGCATGGAGGTTCATCGTCGGCTGCTTCTCTTTCTTTCTCTTTCTCTCTCCTTCCTCCGTCCTTCCGCTCTCCTTATTCTCTCTCTCTCTCTCTCTTTCTCTCTCTCTCTCTCTCCTTCCTCCGTCCTTCCTCCGTCCTTCCTCTGTCCTCCCTCTCTCCCTCTCTCCTTTCTCTGTCTGATCCTCTCCAGTCTCTATCTCAGCTGACTCTCCTCCCTGTCTGACTCTTTCTCAGTTCCCGAGGAAAGTGGTTTTTACTTATTTTCGTTATCATTAGATTTTTTTTTTTTTTTTTTTTAATCAACATTTTTCTTGAGTGAGAAATCCACCTTCGTGTTAATGTGAATGAAGTCAGAACTGTTGCTGTAAGTGAAGTTAGAGCATAAGAACGCCCCTTTTTAATTTGCAGATTAAAAAAAAAAAAAAAAGG
>NW_020870602.1:50413-65413 GCF_003789085.1 Penaeus vannamei
TACATACACCTGTGTTATCCAGATATACCACAGCGGCATTGAACAGCTTAGATTCTTCAACGAATGAACACCTTTATCGCCTAACTAAAGCATTTACTGAACACATGCAGAAAGCCGCGAACTGACAGCATTCCCAGTATTCGAACATCACACCACTAAGTTAGTTTATAGCCTCCAATCAAAGGGAAAACACTACTGCCTAACTACAGCATTTACTAAATAAGTGCAGAAAGCCTGACGACATTCCCAATATTCGAAAACAATATAAGTAACAGAGGCAGCAGGTATTCAGCCCGTGTATTTCCATTTCCAGGATTCGCTGGGTGGAAAAGCGAGGCGATGGTGAGAGCGTGAGAGAGTAGGTAGGCCGATCTATCCAGACGAAGAGTTTTACCACAAGGCAGATTTATGCGAGGCTGCACGGAGGATAAACCTTGCACTAGAAAGAATTGCAGTAACTAACCAAAGTTATGTCATAAATTAAAGCTTCGAATCTGTCTTATCTTATGCAAAATATGGTATTGAGCGGATGTTTATGACAGGAGTTTTGACAGTGACTGTACCGTGAAATGAAATGTTTTTTTGTATTACGATATCATATAAGTATATGAAAAAGCTTGAAAACTATGGTTCATTAGCATATTGCATAATAAAACACGAGAGAGCGAGAGGATTTAAGACTATTAACATCGTCGAAATAATATAGACAAAGTTAAATCTTTCCAGTTGTTTGATAAAAAACAATTTGAAGAAAAAATGATAAACTTGCCTGCCGCTATTTGTTGAACATATCGAAATGAACTTACATATTCTTGTCAAAATCTGAGAGAGAAAACACTGCAAATAACTCCATGGACAGCTGAGTACCATAAATCACTAGCTGGCACCCTCATACAGGATCTTTCTCATCAAGCCAAAAATATGGACACCATGTGATCATATATTTACGAGAGTTTATAAGCACAATCGATTAAAATGGGAGGAAAGAGATTATGACACGCAGAATACGAAGCCAAATTTCGCTTTACCCACGGAAATCAATTTAATTAATCACTGTGAAGCACACGCGTATATAAAATCGCTTCTTCTTGTTCTTGTTCTCTCTCTCTCACCTTCCCTCTTCCTCGCCCCCTCACGCTAACCCCTCACCTATTGACCCACATCTGCTCATCTCTATCTCGGTTTAACCTGCTTAGGCCTATATCTTCTGACTCAAGTTCCTGGTGATAAAGTCAGAAATCATTTACTCCGGTTTACTGAGTCACCTTTTATTTCACAAATTTATTATTTTTTTCACACACACGCACGCAAACACACACAAACATATATACAAGTATTCATACATATGTATATATATGTATACACACACACACACATGCATATACATACATATATATACACAAGGGGAAAGATTACTTACGTCAGTGAACTAAGGCGTTTCATATGCTTAAGACAATATGCCAGGCATGCCAACAAAAGCTCAGGAATAATGCCTCGATTTTGGGGCTTCATTCTGTATTTGTTTCTGCTGCCTGAACACAACAGCACATCATAAGTGACTTAAGGAATCGTCTGTCAAATATTTGTCTATCAATAAAGAACATTCAGAATAACACGACACAATAGAATACAAATTTATCTTTTTCTTCTGGCAAGTTCATTTATAAGAATGAATAAAAGAAAAGATTTCTGTCATTGTGTATTGAAGAACAACAGTTTCTTGTTAAAATATTCGAATGTGAACGATGTAGCGAGTGAATATTTACTGAAGATTATCATTTTACTGTAATAAAAGCCAAATATATAGAAACGGGCTTCGATGTATATATATATATATATATATATATATATATATATATATATATATATATATATATATATATATATTTGTGTGTGTATGTGCATGCGTGTGTGTGTGTGTGTGTGTGTGTGTGTGTGTGTGTGTGTGTGTGTGTGTGTGTGTGTGTGTGTGTGTGTGTGTGAGTTTGTGTGTGTGTGTGTACCTATGGGTGTTTGTATTCTAATAATGCAGATATTGTGATTAGTCTTGACGAAAATTAATGCATATGCATACTTCGGATATCTCTAAGGCTATGCTTCTGTTGCGTGTCTGACATGCAAACCATCAACTACGGAAGATAAGATAAGATAAAGTCCTCAATTTCCTCAATGTACTTCAATATAGGCATCCCATGTTTCGTAAGCGTCAAGTCCTCAATAAGCAAAGACTTAACGGCATCCGTGAGCAAAGACGTGTGCAATATCTTTTTCAATTTTGCTGTTGATATTGCTAACACTGAAGATGGTGTCTAAGGTGAATTTGATTCGGATGAAGGTACGTATCGGTTGTAGATTATGTTGCTACTGTTGCTTGATAATGAGGAGGATGAAGATGACAAGTGACGATGCTGATGTTGACGATGGTGATGATGGTAATAGTGATGATGATGATGAAGACGATGATTATTATTGTCATTTTAATAATAATAATTATTATCATCATTATTGTGATAACGATGGCGACGACGATAACGACGATGAATATCAAAAGATGATAATCATCACCCACCAAAGAATTAATAACAGAATTATCAAATTAATAAGACATAGATGAAATTTACTCTAATTCTTATATACTGATTTCAAATCAACACACTACTGCGATCGACACAGCCTGCGAGGATGTTGATCCCGCCACCAGTCAACATGCCCAACTACTCTGCAGTGCAAAGCAAACACCGCGATGTTGCGTCTGGCAACTGAGTTCAACTTAATTATATGCAAACACAAGATCAGTGTTTCAGGAATCAGGACGACAATCTGAACACACGAATGTTTACTGTACTGCATCACAGTGTCTCATTTCAGTTCTAATATTCTTCTTCAAAGTGTCTGATGTACAGTCTCAAAGTACTTCAGTGCTGGGCCTAATATGCTGCCTCATACTGTATCCTTATCGTGTGTCGTATACTACCTCATAGTGTATCTTTATCGTGTGTCGTATACTACCTCATAGTGTCTAATAGTCAAAAAGTTCAGTTGTTCACTGTTGTGTCTGTTATCTTACCTCATAGTTCCTTTTTTGTCACTAATATGCTGTCACAAGGTATCTCCTAGTGTCGGATTGTAATGTCTAACATACTACCTTTCAATGTTCTATTGCTGTTTATAACATGCTGCCTTATGCTACAGTTTCATAGTACACAGTCTCATCATCGCATGTAGTATACTGCTACAGAATACTTTATACTGAATTATTACAGTATTTAATATACTGCCACATAATGCTCTATTAGAATCATATTGCTTCATTATTGTCATTTACTGCTTAATGTGTTTCATTCCCATGGCTAATATACTTTTTATCTGACCTGATATTTAGCCTGGTATATCATTATCGTATTAAACATACTTCCACATATTGTCTCCGTATCACATCTAATCTACAACCGCATATTATATTTCTGTTGTATGTAATATTTAGCCTCATAGTGTATCATTATCGTGTCTAATATACGGACACATTATCAATTTAGTATCTAATTAGCTGCCTCATGGAGCATCATTACCGCATTTAATATACAACCACAATATCTAATATACCACCACATAGTGTCTCATCGTCATGTCTAACACACTGCCCCATCGTGTTTAACATATTGCCACATAATGTCTCTTTTTCGTGTCCAATATCGAGCCAAATAGATGATAAAAGTCGTGGAATCATTGATCAAGCAATATATATCGAAGCAATCAGGAAGTTATCAAAGACACATCAAAAGATTTTTCAATTTCACACATCATGCAACGACAGTGTGTGTTCTCAATCAACAAAAACAAGCATGAGCACCTGCATTGCTGGTTTCAGTTAAAGAAATTCTGTCATATTTACTGATCGAAAAAGAATTTTAATCATAACGATGAATGAGTTTACGGAACTAATGAAAGCCAGTTTACCGAGAAAATATTGTGTAGGATGATATCGCCTGCAAAAAGAAATTAATTATCTTGTCCCTGAGTATTTTTTCCTATTTGATCTTGGATAGTCTGTCTACAAATCATTAATTGAATAAACTTACGCAATTAGATAATTCGATATGATTTATATCATATCTATGATTCTATGAATTGGTAGCACATGCGAGAGAGTAAGAGTGAGAGAGAGAAAGAATTAAAGACGGAAAGAGAGAGAGAGAGAGAGAGAGAGAGAGAGAGAGAGAGAGAGAGAGAGAGAGAGAGAGAGAGAGAGAGAGAGAGAGAAGAGAGAGAGAAAAGAGAGAAAGAGAAAGAGAAAGAGAGAGACAGAGACAGAGACAGAGAGAGGGGAGGAAGAAATTTTATGCCCATGCGTGCATTTGAATAAACACGAGACATGAAATACCTCTGTGTTAGCGATGTAGGATTGTACCATTGCATTCATCATTGGATTTCCTGAATATCCCAAGCTACTGTGCCATTACAGACACGATTCGTTCTTTGGCGAATGAGTTGGACAACCACGTACGTATCTCAGATAATGTTCGTGTACATTTTTTTTTTTTTTTTTTTTTTTTTTTTTTTTAAGCTTCAAAAGAAAAGTGACATGCATATCAACCGGTAGATGAACCAATCGTTTTTTCTGTGCCGTCAGATTCTGTTATGTCGAGAACATATCCACATACTCAAGGATAACAAAAAATCCTCCATGATAAGCGTTTACATTTAGTGAACACGATTCTAATTACTCGCATATTAAGGAAGGGAGTACTGTATTTTTTATCCGTGAAATGGATTGCTTAATGTTCAAGGACAATGTACTACTAATAATCTTTCTCCTTGAAATCGGATGACTGACTTTTAAAAAGTAACATAATTAAATGAAACCCATAAACCAATTACATTATATTCCAGTTTACAATCGTATTTAATATAATTAATTTCCTTTCTACGGATTTTTTTCTAGACTGCATTATTTGTTTTAGTTAAAGCCTATCTGTACACCTTTCGCTTTTGCCGATCTATAAGTTTATTATATCTTATTTTGCTTGTCTTTGTTTACCTTAAAAGGGAACCACTGTCTGTCTACACTATTCATATTCAAACTCGCATGTGTGTGTGTGTGTGTTTGTTTGTTTGTTTGTTTGTTTGTGTGTGTGTGTGTGTGTGTGTGTGTGTGTGTGTGTGTGTGTGTGTGTGTGTTTGTGACTGTGTGAAATATAATCTATTCGTAATCTTCCTAAAAAAAAGAAGGTATTGCAACAAAATTTAGCTTTATTAATAGCTGCAATATGTTTGAGACTATGTCCTGTTGGCATATGAAATGTTAATCATATCCAAGTTTTCCAGAGAATGCAATCAGCAGATACAACAATAGAATGAAGCCGTGGAGTTCAGGTATTAGCCATACAGCTTTGTTGAAAGTGTATCAGATTCGCATGAAAAACGCGACTTAGTATAGTTTTCTCTAGCATACAGAAAGTTCACACAGACAACCTAAGGTCATGGAGGTAAGCAAAACTCTCAGATAACAAAGATCACACAGATTAGTAAAGGTAAGAAGGATAAGGAAAGTTCACAGATTATTTTGCCTGTGAGAGTGAAATATTAAGAGGAGACAAGAGAGAGAGAGAGAGAGAGAGAGAGAGAGAGAGAGAGAGAGAGAGAGAGAGAGAGAGAGAGAGAGAGAGAGAGAGAGAGAGAGAGAGAGAGAGAGGAGAGAGAGAGAGAGAGAGAGAGAGAGAGAGAGAGAGAGAGAGAGAGAGAGAGAGAGAGAGAGAGAGAGAGAGAGAGAGAGAGAGAGAGAGAGAGAGAGAGAGAGAGAGAGATTGTATGCGTCAGAGTATGCACGAGACATCAGGAGTTTTCGTGTGTGCGACGAATGAACATGTTTACTCACATTAGTACCTAACACACGTCCAATAACGAGCGAAGACTTCGTTAATCGTTATCCCCAAATTGATTCCCACAGCTGAGGCCCAAATTCGATTTCATATATCATATACTATTATCACACTTCAAAGGTATCTGTTACGACCGCATATAAACTCCAGTAAACGTTATAAGAGCTTATCCATATATTTGGTTCAGCGGGAAAGACCCTATTTGGCTGCGACAACTAGTGATTTATGGGAGTCGGTCGTTCATGGAGTTATTTGTGGCGTTCAGGTTTATTTACGTAGGTTTGAAAACTAGCAGCAATATGTTACCGTTACATTTTTTTCTTCGCGCGCGCGCGTGTGTGTGTGTGTGTGTGAGTGTTTGTGTGTGTGTGTGTGTGTGTGTGTGTGTGTGTGTGTGTGTGTGTGTGTGTGTGTGTGTGTGTGTGTGTGTGTGTGTGTGTGTGTCGTGAGAGAGAGAGAGAGAGAGTGAGTGTGTTTGTGTGTGAGAGTGTTGTGTGTGAGTGTGAGTGTGTGTGTGTGCGTGTGTGTGTGTGCGTGTGTGTGTGTATGTGTGTGTGTGTGTGGTGTGTGTGTGTGTGTGTGTGTGTTTGTGTTTACGTATGTGAGCTAATTTTATCCTATTATCTTACAAAGTATATACTCACATCATGCATTATCACAAAAACCATTTCATTTCACACCAAAACCTTTCATAATACAATGTTTATCCTCTGTCTAGCCTTGCACTAATGCTATTCCACCTTCGTCTGGATACATCGGCCTACCTACTCTCTCACGCTCTCACCATCGCCTCGCTTTTCCACCCAGCGAATCCTGGAAATGGAAAGACACGGGCTGAATATCTGCCGCCTTGTCCCTTATATTGTTTTCGAATATTGGGAATGTCGTCAGGCTTCTGCACTTATTTGGTAAATGCTGTAGTTAGGCAGTAGTGTTTTTCCTTTGGGTGGAGAAAAGAGGTTATTAACGACCGTAGTATTGGGTAAACATCAGTGAAATAAAAAGGAAGTGAAAGATAATGATGATACTGAGGAAAGAGAGAACGGCAAAAGATTTTTTTCTATTTATTACAATGATAATTGGATACAAAAGGTGAGGAAGAAAAAGTTAGGGTTAAGGAAAATAAAGGAAAAGAAAAAACAAAACAAAAACGGAAAGGTTGTTTCTTACGCTCAGAGATAATTAGATATTGTGACCAGGCATAGGATGGTAAAAAGTGAACTAGAATAAATGATTTTCTCTCTAAATGTGATCATATCTATAGTTTAGCTCATTTGTTGTAGCTACATAACTTTTTTTCCCTCAGATTAGATAATTAATTATCAAAAATTGTACTAGCACAATCTGATATCTGTAATATGACATATTTATCTATACCCAATAAATCTCATAGAGTAATTATTGATTTTGTTATTACTGCTTTAACGGGTAACTTTTTTTTTTCTCTCTCTCTCTCTCTCTCCTAGTACAATCATTATCGACATCTTTATCGCCGTCATCATTAAAAAGACACAGAAAAAAAATCGCATAATATAAATTTAACCAACCAACAAAGGCCACAAGACTTCCCTGTTCAAAACAATATTTCGAAACATTCTATATGGGTATTGTCAGTTACCGCACCTTTCTGTGTTATTACGAAATTGTCACTGAAATAGAAAAAAAAAGTATACTATCTGTTACGATTCACTGTGTCTGTGATAAGTATCGTAGGTTGAAAGAAACAATCATGTCCTGACGAGGTGTATTAGGCTTCAAATACAGGGAACACAGGTCAGTATACAGGGTCATCAGTCCGGTCCGGTCTCTCTCTCTCTCTCTCTCTCTCTCTCTCTCTCTCTCTCTCTCTCTCTCTCTCTCTCTCTCTCTCTCTCTCTCTCTCTCTCTCTCATGCGCTGGGCAGTAAGGTTGCCAGTCCGACTTCATACAATACTATGGCAGTGCATCTGATCATCACATATAACATATGCCAACAATACGGATATGAAATTAAATTATAAATGTGCATGTAATAGAGGTATACATTGGTAAATCATCGGTGAATGTGTTATACATGTTTTATTTAATATACGTCTGATATCACATTGTGTGTCTCTGCATATTACGTGCTTTCTAAGGGGTCACATTTCATATCTGAACACTATCCATTTATTGTTTGTTAGCTTTTCATTAACTTTATTAACGGATCCAGAATAACATCGGTTTGTAGCATGGCAAAAGCACAAAGTATTATGTCATGCTATTATCTAAAAACGCACGTATTTCATGATATATCAAATGTGTCAAATAAAGTGAAACAATACAGTTACTGTTCTATGCTTTGCTGATAATGCAACAGAACATGGACGGGGAATTCACATAAAAGTAATATTTGTTTTTATTTATTTTTATATACATCAGTTCAACATACTTTCACTACTCACGTGGGCACAACCACACACAAATATTTGTATTCTTAAATATATATATATATATATATATATATATATATATTATATATATGTGTGTGTGTGTGTGTGTGTGTGTGTGTGTGTGTGTGTGTGTGTGTGTGTGTGTATGTATGTATAAATGTGTATATATATATACATATACACACATACATACATAATATATATATATATATATATATATAATATACATACAATATATATATATATATATATATATATACATATATATATACATATTTATAATATATATATATATATATATATATATATTTTATATATATTGTATATACATATATAGTATAGATAAACAATTCATATATAATGTAAAAAAATATACATACATACATACATAACCACACCCATGCACACAGGTATATTTGCATATATTGTAGTGAAAGAGTAAACAATAAATATAAATTATAGAATATTCCTGGAAGGTGTAGACAGTAAAAACTCTCTTATTATAATGTCTACTCTTACATAGTCGACATCATCCAATCACCTAAACTGCCTTGTCAAATTTTCCTGTAAAGTAAACATTTGTTGTCACTAGAAAGTATTCAGTCATGTTCTATTTACATCTTTCTTTGGAAATGGCTGTTATAATTATTTTTTCCATGTATTGTGTTATTGTTTTTTTTTTTTTTTTTTAATTACAAAAAAACGCGTCTCTGGAAAAAAGCAGATAGAAAAATATGATAATTCCAAAACGTCAACGAAGAACATTTTTCAGACTAAAACACATTAGTCGTTTCAAATATTCGAGTTTTTTTCTTCATACACATGAAGATATTTCAAAATGACTGATTTGATGTCGTTATTGGAGAGAAAAAATCGCCAAGTATTTCTCTGGCAATTTATTTACAGAATCTGTGGTATTGGGTAAGGACTGATATATTTTTCGAATTAGAAGTGCTTAAGTACAATATTCCTCATTCTCGATATTCTTGTCTAATCATTGAAATTATCGTCTCCTTTCTCCGTCTATATTTGTTTGATGATCAAAGACGTATATTTTGTTTGAGATAGAAACTACAGTACATTAAACACACACACACACACACACACACACACACACACACACACACACACACACACACACACACACACACACACACACACACATACAAACATATATGTAGATATACTGTGCAATATGATAATTCCCTTTCTTGTCATGTATAGTTGAAAGCAATACTTAACTTCTTTACGAACTAAATCTGTACGTATAAAAACATGTAAAGCTTACAGTAAATTAATATTAAAAAATTATTGTGTGTATGATGGAGATGAATATATGCTTGTATAATTCGCGTAAAATTTAATGATAGTGTTTTATTGACGTATGAATTCAGCAGTTCATATAAGCTGAAACCCAAACAAATACTCATTTATATAGACAGACAGATATGAATAGATATAAAAAGATACAATGAGAGCAATAGATTAAGATTGATATAAATAAAAGTATGTATATATATGCATTCATATATGTCAGTACACACACACACACACACACACACACACACACACACACACACACACACACACACATATAATATATATATTATTATATATATATATATATATATATATGTATATGTATATGTATATATATATATATATACATATATATATACATCTCTCTCTCTCTCTCTCTCTCTCTATCTATCTATCTATCTATCTATCTATCTATCTATCTATCTATCTATCTATCTATTATCTATATATGTATATGTATATGTATATGTATATGTATATTATATATATATATATATATATATATATATATATATATATATATATATATACATACATACATAAATATCCAATAGCCCTGAATCTTAACACAATAGTCCAGACTTTTAATCCAATCATCTTTTGCATCTGATTCCCCCAAGCGCAGCCTATATTTCGACAGAGTTCTAATTCCCAACCCCATTTACGGTCGACTCGAGCATGATAGCGGTATCAGTCTGGCTTCAAGAGGCTGGAGGGAAGGCGGTCCAGCGTTGACCAGCGTTGGGTAAGAGCCATGACTTGCTAAAGCACTTTGGGAGGCAAATAGGCGTTGGGAGAAGCAGATGTACTGGGAGAGGGAAATACAAGAAAGAGAGAGAGAGAGGAGGGGGGGGAGAGAAGAAAGAGAAGAGGGAGAAAGAGGAGAGAGAGAGAGAGAGAGAGAGAGAGAAGAGAAGAGAAGAGAAGAGAGAGAGAAGAGAAAGAAAAAGAGAAGAGAAGGAGAAAAGAAGAGAAGAGAGAGAGAATATACATTAGGAGACGGAAATCCACAATGACACAAGAAAACTCACATTGACTCGGGCGAATGCACAACGACAGAAGGAAATGCACAATAGCGGATGGAAATGCACTGATCAATATGCAACGAAAATAGGCATTGCCACTAGTCTTGCCATCCTTACGAGAAAGCTTCATTTATCTAGTATTTTTTTTCTTATTCTTTCTTTCTTTCTCTTTTTGTTTACTTCTTGAGACACGCTTGCACTTTTTGATTATGACAAATATTGCAATGATAATTCGCCCATCAAGTGAAGAATAAAAAGGACAATACTTAATACTTAATAAGGACAAGTAAGTTGCCTCATGAACTTAAACTTAAAATGTTATCAATTCCTCCTTATCAAAACGAGTAAAAATATAGTTTATCTTCTTATTCTCTTTCTTTATTTATCAGTGGGTATACTGTATGGAAACGTGTTCGTTATCCAAAAAAAGACAGCAATGGATTTGTTTTAGTTATAATTACTTCCACTACAAGTACTAGTACGGCAATGATGTTATTTTTGCTTATACGGTTTTTACTAATATCATTATTACTATCAAACGTCATTTTTATTACTGCTACCACTACTACTGTTGCCACTGCCATCACGATCATTAATATTATCATTATCATTATCATCATCATTATTGTCATCTTAATTATATTTATTGATAATATTACTACTACTAATGCTGTCTACTTCTATTTCTACAACTACTACTACTACTACTAATAATAATAATAGTAATAATAATAAAAATAATAGTTATAATATAAAATTGATAATAATAATGATAATGATAATAATAATAATAATGATAATAATAATAATAACAATTATGACATTTATATAATAGTAATGATAATAACAATAATAATAATGATAATAAGGGGTAATGATGACAACATTTTTAATGATCACAAGCGAAATATTCTTTCATCTCATGATACCTTTCTGGCAATCAAATTCTATCATAAGATTTATTGCAACGAAAGTCCAACCTCGATAACGCGACCGTTCATATCCAGTTATTTTTTATTTTCTCTGCGACTCATATGTGGCATGATGTGCAATAAGTCGTAATTTTCAACAAAAGAATTATTCATATCAATCATTATCGCTTGTAACTATGTAAAGGTCAAACGGTCGACGGAGCAGTAAGTCAGTAAGGAATAAAGTGAAATGAAATGAGACTGGCTATACAAAATGCAGATGAAGAGGAAAACTTATTGTCCGGTAAGAGAGGGGGAGCAAGAGAGAGAGGTAGGGAGGGAGGGAGGGAGGGAGGGAGGGAAGGGAGGGAGGAAAGGAGGGAGAGAGAGGGAGGGAGGGAAGGAGGGAGAGAGAGAGAGAGAGAGAGAAAGATGGAATGAAAATGTGATTGGAGGGAGAGAGAGAGAGAGAGAGAGAGAGAGAGAGAGAGAGGAGGGAGGAGGGAGGGAGGGAGGGAGGGAGGAGGGAGGAGGGGAGAGAGAGAGAGAGAGAGAGAGAAAGATGGAATGAAAATGTGATTGTGTGCGTGCATGGTGCGTATGGCCGTATCTATTTTGTATGTAAATGCAGTATGTAAATGGCTTCATCAGCTGATTTTTAATATATACATAAAATTCAGTATCCCCTCAGCTTTTAAGGAGATTATTCATTTGTTTTTTAAATTATTGGGAAACCTTTATTCACACACTACATGCACTTCATATTTAAGGATAAATCTAACTCAGGGAATCTTTAAAATTGTCTCAAGAATATCTCTTTACACCAGACGGTTAACATTAGACAATCTACATTATTTGTTCCCACTTCATTCTCTTATCGCCCTATCTCTTTGTTTTATTCGCCCAACCACTTTGTCTTATTCGCCCAACCACTTTGTATTATTCGCCCAACCACTTTCTCTTATTCGCCCACCCATATCGCATGTCAAGGGCAAATGTTCATTCCATTTGAGGAATTACTTTTTCGATTTAATTGTTTCATTTCAACACTGACCTTTCTGATCCTGACACGCTTTCAAGTCTCATTTCATTATACCTTAATAATATTTCGCTCCTGACTCGATTATGTAATTAATCTGTCAACAACTCAGATTAAGTCAACCCAGATAAATTGAAATCGCATAAATGCAGACCTGAAATTTTATTCATCGCATATCTAGTCTCCAGTGCATGTGCCATTATTCCACTTCCAATAAAGCCATTGCCAGTATATCTCGTACTCTATTTAATCTATTTTCATGTTTATCATAATCTTTACGTAAAATATTCCTTCCTTTTCATAACGTACATCGGCTCCCTCACACCGTCGACTCACAAGGTCCTGGAAAAAGAAATACACAGCCTGGATTCTGCTGCCTTTGTTTCTTCACTGTTTCATGTACTGTTTCGTCAAGTTTCAGACGCTCTCTGCAGGTTTCTCATATCATGTGGTATATTCAATTTCTCTTTCGCTAAAAGGACAGTTTGATCATCTTTTAATTCCTATTATATAAGGATTAATCACTGTGCACCGTAATTAATGAAAGTTGTAAATACAGAATATGTAACGGGATATGAAGAAAGAAATGTGAAGACATGGAGGAAAAAATAGGAATATGAGAATGGAAAGGGAGAGATATAGAGAAAGAAAATCAATAGAACAAAAAACAATAGGGCAGACACAAGGAGACTGTTAGACGAAATAAATCAACAAAATGTTATTTGATATCTCTAGAAAAGTGCAATTAGTGAGCAGACCCAAACATAACAACGTTCATGATTCAACGGTTGCATTGCACTTTCCTTCAACTTCATTCAGCTGATTGTGTTATTTAATATTCATTAGCTTATTTTAAGAGAAGAATGTTAAGAAAAATATATTTTTTATCCACAATGGAGAGGAGAGAAGTGTGTATATATATATATATATATATATATATATATATATAATATATATATATATATATATATACATATATAATATGTATGTATACATATATATGTATATATATGTATATATTCATATATATATGTATATATATTTATATATATATATATATATATATATATATATATATATATATAGATAGATAGATAGATAGATAGATATACATACACATACATACACACACACACACACACATACACACATATATAGTAAAGAGATAGTGACTGTTCCACTATGCAAATGTGGAAACGAGAGACTGTGTGAGAGGATTCGTGTGGTCGAGCCGATGCTTATCCTCGGCGATGGCTTCACGGACCAGAATGTGCGTTTGGAATGACTCTCTTTAATGAGTAATGAGGGTTGTCTGTAATTTGCGAAAGTGGTCCTTAGTAGATCGTGAAAAGGGTAGTTCTCTGTAAATCTTGACGAGGATGGATGATGATTTCCTGTAAATTTCGAAAAAAATACAGGAAAAATATTATTCTTTGTGGATTTCGAATCGGACTGTCTGTAATCTGAACTAAAGTCGACTTCATGGTATCCTCTCATTTCAGAACATTGTTGTTGTTACCTTTTATAAATCTTTCAATGTGTCCACATGAATAGCTTGAAAATTGTTGTTGTTACCTTTTTATAAATCATTCTAATACTCCAATGTGTACACATGAATAGCTTGTCAATCTACCGTTGTAATAGGGAAAGAAAGATCACTAACGAAAATCCAATCTCCAGTATTATACCATTTATAAACAATGGTCTTGGTAATTACGAAACCAGTACTTACAGTCTTGACCATCATCCCCTGCCTATTCATGTTCCTCAACTTGGGAACAGGCAGTTTATAATCCCCCCCCCATTTCCCTCCCCCACTCCCCCAACAATTTTATTCCCAGCCCTTTTAATCATGTCTCGCGTGGGCCTATGGGGTAAAAGAAATGCCTTTTTTTTTTTTTTTTTTTTTTTTTTTTTTTGCGCCTGTGCCTATAGTGCGTGACCACCAGCCCATATGAGGGGGGGGGGGGGGTCAAAGCCCAGTCTAATTATTTGTTTTCGCTATAAAGGGCTTTCGAGCTTTTTAAAATTATGGTTATTTACTTTTTGATTATGTTTCGTGAAGGAATTTAATTGGTATGAAGTTTCTGAAGTTAATTAACGTGATAGAGACTTCTTGCTATGGTATAACACTTGGTATAATGGAAGGTAAAACTGAACCATAATTGCAGTTTAATATTTATGCATGTTTCTTGTGTAATAACATGGATTGTCTCTGTTCAAAAGATTATGCAACACAACTACGTTTTAGAAAATAAAATAATGGCATTGGATATTAATTAAAAGATGAGTTGATACTCATTTTTCTTTTGAAAACGTTTTGGTACGGAGAGTATGTTTTTTATTATAATAATGATAATTATTATTATAGTTATACAAAGCATAAAGACAATTATAATATATATATAATTATCA
>NW_020870602.1:77913-92759 GCF_003789085.1 Penaeus vannamei
AGAGCTCACTGTCTGTCTGTCTGTCTGTCTGTCTCTTTCTCTCTCTCTCTCTCTCTCTCAACAAAAAAAATAATGAAATAAAATAAACAAACAAGGATAAAGAGATGAATAATAATACAAATGAATAAAAAAAAAAAAGAAAAGAAAAGAGAGAGACTAGTTATGAGCCATTATTTCCTACATTTTCTTAACCAAATTAAAGGAACATCTATTAAATCACCAGTGACATCAGGTTTCTAAATATAATAATAGACAAGATTTATATGTACTACCATAATTCTATTTTTAACTTATATTTATTTGTACTGTAGCACCCCTATGTATATATATAATAAGAATAACCATTGTAACAAATGGAATAAAGTATTTTGATTTTGATTTTGAATTTGTTTTGTTTGTCTTCTTATCAGAAGCGATTTTTATTGCGTTTTAGTGTCTCTTGCCACCAGGAAGTGTCAGAAGCGAGAAATCTTTAACATGAATCTGAAATTGCACAGAAGAGAGTATAAATATTCCATTAGTTTACAGTTTAACCGATAAAATTAACAGTGTGTGTGTGTGCGTGTGCGTGCGTGTGTGTGTGTGTGTGCGTGCGTGTGTGTGTGTGCGCGTGTGTGCGTGCGTGCGTGTGTGTGTGTGTGTGTGTGTGTGTGTGTGTGTGTGTGTGTGTGTGTGTGTGTGTGTATGTGTGTAAATACTTGTACATTATATATATATATATATATATATATATATATATATATATATATATACATACATATTATACATATATATATACATATAATATATACATATAATATATATATATATATATATATATATATATATATATATATATATATATATATATATATATTATATATATAGATATACAAAAACAAAGCCGATGTATTTTATATCATATTAAATCAAATATACTACGATTACTTAACACAGACATTTGCGAAAAGTTTAAGCATTTATTACAGGGCGTATCAAAAGTTGGGAGTCTAACATCCAATTTATAGCGCGAACATCAAAGCAATCAGAATAAATCACAGAAAAAAAAGAAATGCAACATAATTCTTTTTTTCTTAATCGAAACTGCATTAAACAAAAACTTAAAAAGAAAAGTACATAGTTTAGAGCATATTTTATACCTTAGTCTAAGCAAGGATTCTTCTTACTAAGAAAAATCGTGCTTTATATTTACGTATCAAACTGCATGCGCTTTTCATGTGTTTTCCTGAATACCTTTGCAGTATTTATAACAATTGAATTTCATTAGTTTGCTTGTTTGTGTGAAAGGTAGAATCGCAAGTCCATCGCACAGTTTCTCATTTGATATAAGAATTATATTCTCGAAAACTATATTTTGTCCTTAAATATAGACTCCTTCGAGTGGATCAGTATTGGTAAAACAAGGGTTTTACCAATTTTTACTGCCAATATTCTATCTCTTTGAGTACATGAATAAATAAACAACACAGAAAAGAATATAACATGAAATACATAAGAGTTGAAAAACAACAACAAAAAAAAAAAAAACGTAATGCCTTATGAAGTGTGTTTAGAATACGTACACGCTAAAAGCCATAGCGAGGTCTGTGAAGTATCTGGCAGGAAAGAAGTGCCCTCTAAAACGTTTGTGAATAGTGAACGTGGCTTTCACACAACGATATCACTTCTAAACAATATTTTCGTTTGCATCTACATTGCAAAATCGTCGGTCAGATTTTGCAGAATGTTAGATACCGTTTTATATAAAATGTTCGGTCAGAATTCCCGAATTTTAGTTGGAACATATGCAAAAAACACCTAGAACTGGTTAGCTCGATAGGAGAAGAGCAAGAAAGGCGAATAAAAGCGCGTGACAAAGCCCCCTTCTTTTTCTTACTTTGAGACAAACCTTCCTCTTGAACTCAAAGAGGTTATAGGACCCTTGAAGCGCAGAGGAGAGTCAAAGGGTTTCGAACTAGAATGTGAAAGGAATGGGAAGCCGATCAAAAACAGTTTACTACCGAGAAGTACCCATTAGGCTTTTACCCACTTGGAACTCTCGGGCCTCAAAGAAAAGTCAATTATGTTCAAGATAGTGATATTTATGTTGACTGGTTGAGCCGCTGTGGCGAAGGAAGCCTCTGGTTCAGTGAGTTTTTTGTTTTTAATCCAAGATATTGGTTGTTTATTAATAATCCGAATGTAAAGCATTGGCATTACATTGATTTTGGTGCTGTTATGACATGAATTTCTTCAACGAGACACGACATGATGTATGCCATATATATGCCGTTTTATCTGAACATGTATTCTGCTCCCTGAGGCAAAATAGTTTTGTACCAACAAACGGAGCTTCTGATGACAGATGATGAGGGTCTCTATTATCTTGCAGGTATCTTTGTCATGGATGCAATACCAGGAAATTGGGACACATGCTTATCTAGTGACGTTAGGCTTTACTGTATGTGGAAAGACTCCTAAATGCAGCTAATCGAGTACACGAGCGTCATAGTCGGTAATTGCAACCAAGCTCAACTGACATTACATTGAGAGATAATATACTATTATTTATCAAGGGTTTTTCCTTTCCTTTTGAAGGTGCACGGACTTGCACTGCCACAAAGAGCTTATCACATCAATTGAACGACAGAATGGTTAGTATTTTTTATTATTATTATTATTATTATTATTATTTGCACTCTAATCAGAGGTCTTGTCATTGTGTTCGATTGATGACGAAATGCACGTTTGTTGCGAGACTGTTTTCCTGGCTGTTCAGTGTTAGTAAAGTTATAAGTACGAGCAGTACTTTCTTCGGTGAAAATACTGCTATTCGCATACTGGTGACATTTTATTCGGGTCTTTTAAATGCCATAACCTCTATTAAAAATCATGAAAACAAACATACACACACGATTGTTTGTGTATATGCATAATCATAGACACAAACATACACACACGTGTAGGTTTATATCACAGTGAGTATGTAGCTGTGATTGTGAGTTATTGCATCGTGAAATAAAGATACAAATGATGACAATTTAAGTTTATTTCACACATATATGTGACAGATTCATTATATATTCATTGTAGAAAAATTAATATTAGAGCCATGGGTAGTTTGCCAAGGCTTGGATTCAGTTAAGAGGATTGTTGATAACTTTGCAAGTGCAGGGGATTAGAGGGATGGACACCGCGCTACTGTTTACAAGCAAATTGGGTGAGTAAATTCCTGCAAATTGTTATCATTATTACTTTCATTATCACTACCAAAGGCATTATCAGTATTATCATTATTAATATTATTATTATTAATATTGTTATAATACAAATAATAACAACAATGATGATGATCCGTATAATGTAAATGATTAAAGTAATAACGATAATAATGATATTAATAGTAATTATTCGCATTGTTTAAATTATTGTGATTAAGTAAACCATTACCATGATTAATTTTATAGTTATCATTAGAAAAATAATTATAACAATTAGTTATTATTGTTATCATTTTCACCATCACTATATGATATCATTATTATTATCATACCATATTATTATTATTATTATTATTATTGTTGTTATTGTTGTTGTTATACCTATATATACATATATATATGTGTGTGTGTGTCTGTGTGTAATATATATGATGATTGTAATAAATATTCATTTACAACTAGTTTTATTTCCTTTCCTAACCAAATCTGGTTTCCTAACGATACTCATGCACTGAAAGAACGTGAGGACTCGCCTTCATGATCAGGGTCTGAAGCTTCCTGATGAGAATTGTTGGCAATGAATCTTCTGTGCGCAATGAGATGAGTCAACGCCATTTAAATGTAAGTTCAATGATCTGATTAACGACGGATTCATGATAGTGGGAACAGGAATGCTGAAATTTCTGTTCGCTATGAAATTAGTTAATGCCATTTAAATGTAAGTTTTAGGATCTGATTAACGACGGATTCATGATAGTGGGAACAGGAACGCTGATTTTTATGTGCGCTATAAGATTAGTCAACGCCATTTAAATCCAAGTAAAAGGAACAACAGATTCATGTTAACAACAGATTCATGTTATGCCTGGTGGGAATAGGAATGCAGAATTTTATGTGCGCTTTGAGATCAGTCAACGCCATTTAAATGCAAGTTTAAGGAACTGATTGACGACAGCCTCGTGAAATGCCGAGTGGGAAAGGGAATGGTAAATTTCAAGTGCGCTTTGAGACCAGTCAACGCCATTTAAATGCAAGTTTCAGGATTCGATTAACGGCAGATTCGCGACGTGCTTGGTGGGATTAGGAATCCTGCAGACGACTGGACGATTTTCCCGTGGCAGGTCGGGACAGCTCAGGCCAATAGAGGACCGGAAGAGACGAGCTTCCTGTGGGAGGCTGACCGGCAGCCGGCGACGCGGTCAGTCCTGGTATTCTGTGCCTCTGACCTGGAGATCATTATCCCTGGGGAAGGAGGTGAATGGGTAAGACCGATGCGGTTCGGTCTATTGTTTTAGTTGTACGAGCATCACTGTTCATTATTCCTAGCAAATATAAATTGAATATTGTATGTACTTTCGCTTAAACACACACACACACACACACACACACACACACACACACACACACACACACACACACACACACACACACACACAGCACATACATATGCGTATATCCTACAGTATGCATTGCAATATTTAACTTACCTAGTATTTTGTAATTTTACTGGTTGGCCAGGAAAGGCAAAAAGTAACACACGCTACACAGCTGCTGAGTGAGAGCTGTGGTAAAGCACTCCGGAGATATTTTTCTCAGCACTCTTCTCTGGCAATATTCTTTCAGGACCTTGATAAAGCATTTGATGTTCTGAATTCTAGACATGTCTACGATTTAAAAGATAGAAAAAAAATCATCTAAGTGTTCACATTTGGACTGAACTACAAGATCAGGAATGTGATCTCACAATCCTTACGTATGTCGTATCCTCATGTAGATTTCAAAATACCTAAAACCTATTACCTTGTCAACGGGCTTTCATTTTCACTGGTCCAAAACGTTACTTCTAAATACAATCAATATATTCTTACTGCTAGATTGAATCATGACGCATTAGAGAGCGTCTTTCCTCGAATAAGTACGCATACAAAAGTCGTTGCTATTAGAGATTCAAATACGTCTTTCTCTTGTAAAGGCTGATTCTGTAGAGGTAGAGAATTGCATGCCCGGTTTCAATAAGATTTATCGCTACTTGAGGGTGCAAACCTATGGCGCAGTGACGGGCTGATGAAGGTGCCGAACTAAGGCCTTTGGAGAGACCAGCAGTTCCCTCTCAAGAGAAGGAGGGAGCACCTACGGACTGTACCAGGTGTACACGTGTATATACTTTTATTATTTTTTCAGATAATTTTTTTTTTATTTTTTTTTTTTTTTTTTACAAAAGTACGAGGATGTTAACTCGTTTTAGTATACACCGCCAGTTTTTTCATCTTAGAGCACCAGCTTTTGAGAAAACTAGCTATGAGCTAGAAAAAACAGTGAAAAACGTAGCTTATGGCTGAAAGTTTTCTTTTAATTACGATTTTTAAAATCTAAGATATATTCTTTTTGAAGTAGTTTTTTTTCTTTTCTTTTCTAAGGTTTTATAGTAACGTAGCGCATATCTGGAAAGCAGCCATAAGAATCTTTTTCCTTAAAAGAATCTAAGGAACTTGAAGAGAGTAAACATTCACACCTTGCTACAGGCCAAGCTGAGGCAGGGGACACCATAGGCTCGCGGTCCTCCCTTCTTTTTATCTTGTGGATTTTTTTCCTTTTTTTTTATTGGTGATATTCTGCCGCACGTAAGGTAAAGTGGTCGTGATAAGCGTATTTTAAGTGGCAAAGTATTAATTTAGTTGAATATACATTCGAGCTAAGAACCGAAGGTTGGTGCTCACTTTTTTTCATCTTTTTTTTACTTTCTTTTGAAGTTTTGAGAGTACGGCTTTTATTTTTATGTACTATTGTATTTTTTCAAGTTCTTCTGAACGTTTTTAAGTTTTAAAGCTCTTTTTTAAAAAGAGACTACTCCCCGCCTCTTGTGTTTTTTTTTTTTTTTTTGAGTAATTTTGTTTTATGAAGTGTTTGTTTTTTTGTGTGGCTTTATAATAAATTAATTTTAGATCATCTGTGATTTTCTTTTTAACTCTTGCAAGTTTTTTTTTTAAGTAATGGTGCTTGCTTGCTGTTCACCTGGAAAGATAATATTAGTTACTTGCTTGCTGATCCCCTAGAAGAGTATCTATACTAAAAAGGTGAAAACCCCGTGCTCGTCCTCCCTGCTCTAGTTACGTTTACCTTGTCTTGCTAGTTCATACATTCTACACTACACACATCACAACATTTTTACACAATCTCTCCCTCCTTTGCACAAGTTTTTCACACATTGCCTTCTCCCAACTAACACCCCTGTACGTACGAAATGGGTGGCGGCAGTGAGTGCTACTATGTACATTTCTGCACAGTAAGGCGTGGTAATAGTATGGTAATAGTTAAAGAAAAGTTTCGTACACTACAGCTCCATATTTAACATTTAAACTGAAGAACAGCCATCCACATTTCGCCAGACAAACTTCTGAGCTTTCATGGCTTGCAGGAATTAGCAAAGGTCATTTGACTTATCCCTTGCAACACTTTAATTAATATATCCAGAAGTTGGAAGTGATGTTTTCTTCCTTTCACGAAGAAGAAGAGGCAGATGTGAATAAAGGTGTGATACGGCAACTATTTGTAATTCAAGAGTGTAAATACCCCAGACTGTGATGATCGTTCTCTACAATCCTACTGTAGAACACGCACATTTACAATTACTTACAAAAAGAGCATATGGGGAAACAAGTAAATTACAGAAATAAGAAAAAGCAAAAATAATGAACAGCTTCACAATTGCTACAGTCATAAAAACACAGTAAAGTGGCATCAGACAGCCTGGATTTTTTTTTTTTTTTTTTTTTTTTTAGTTCCGTAGCCAATATCAATCTATATTTAATGAGTTTGCTGTCAAATCGATTTCTAATAAGTGGCAGCGTGACCGGAATCCTAGGCATCATCGTATGAGAATAAGGATAAATCAATAATTTTAATTGTAATGAAACAATTAAAAGTACTGGGTAAGATTCAGTAATACCAATATGCTTCATAACTAATGTCAACGAATGGCTGTTGAACAAACAAATATACCATTATGAATTTGTGTGTGTGTGTGTGTGTGTGTGTGTGTGTGTGTGTGTGTGTGTGTGTGTGTGTGTGTGTGTGTGTGTGTGTGTGTGTGTGTGTGTGTGTGTGTGTGTGTGTGTGTGCGTGCGTGCGTGCGTGCGTGCGTGCGTGTGCGTGCATGCGTGCGTGCTTGCGTGCGTGTGCGTGTGCGTGCATGTATATGTATGTGCATGTAGATATGCCCAAAAATATGCATCTTAATAGGTCTGACTTTGCAAGGGCTCCACCAACTCCTTTCCCCTTCGCTGGCTTCTCCCGTGACGTTTAAAACACTAAAACCTTATCCCTTCGGACACTCTTTGAACCCAAACTTACGGGCGGCTCTCTTGTTTTCCAGCATTTTCCAATTTCTTTGTTTTATTTCCTACATTGTGTAATTCCTTTGCTTTGGTGTATTTATACTGTCAGTTGTTTTTTTTATCATTACTGTCTTGAGCAGGCGCTACGTTTTAAATTCATTACCTATAGATGAAACAAAATCTCTTTCTATTTCTCTCTCCTCTCCTCTCTCTCTCTGTCTCTCCCCTTCTCTCTCTCTCTCTCTCTCTCTCTCTCTCTTTCTCTCTCGTTCTCACTCTCTCTATTTCTTTCTCTCTCCCCATCTCTCTCTCTCTCCTTCTCTCTCTCTCTCTCTCTCTCTCTCTCTCTCTCTCTCTCTCTCTCTCTCTCTCTCTCTCTCTCTCTCTCTCTCTCTCTCTCGTTCGCACACTCTCTCTCTCCCTATCCCCTTCTTTCTCTCTCTCTCCCCTTCTGTCTCTCTGTCTCTCCTCTCTCTCTCTCTCTCTCTCTCTCTCTCTCTCTCTCTCTCTCTCTCTCTCTCTCTCTCTCTCTCACACACACACACACACACACACACACACACACACACACACACACACACACACACACACACACACACACACACACACACAGAAACAACCGTGCCTGACTTACCCCCTCTATCGTAATAAATGATTTCCTTCATTTGCACTAATCTATACATGTACCCGGTATCCAGCATTTGTCATAGATGTCATCAAACCGCCGCAGTATTATTGTGCTTCTATCACACGTAATACCACAGGGGGTCATTTGTTACCATTACAATCTCGTCATTTCCTTTGTTTAGGGCTAACGGCATCGCTTTTCCCCTCTTTGGGTCTTGCTTTACTTTCCTTCCCTACTTCTTTTTCGTCTTTATTTTTTGTTTCTTTTCGTTTTTATTTTATTTTATTTTATTTTATTTTTTTCTTGCTTTACATTCCTTCCTTTTCGTTTTTATTTGTTTCTTATCGTTTTTATTTTAGTTTTATTTTCTTGCTTTACTTTCCTTCCCTTCTTTCTCTTCATTTTTATTTGTTTTCGTTTTATTTCGATATTTCGTGATGTTGCTCTAAGAGACCGAGAAATGTTGTGTTTATTGAATACTGTAATGCCTTTTTTTCTTTCTTTTTTTTTTTTTGATTGTCTTTTGTTTGATGTGGGACGTTGTTAATCTGTTTTTTCCGGAAAATAATATATCTAATTGTAAAAGAAAGAAAAAATGGCTCACGAATTAAAGAGTAAATGCAAAATGAGTAGCTTATCCTGCAAAAAAAATGTAGCTCAACATATAAAATTAACATACACAACATTTTTTCCTAATTAATCCTAATGCAACCATCAGTTTACAAAAAGCTTATTTGAATTATGGATAACACATGCATCGTATTTGCAAATTACATTTCTATTAACAAATGCACCTCTCATGTAAAGTAAATTAGAAACAGAAAGGGAAATATAGGCTATGGTTTAGTTGTGGAATTCTCTTTCTCCTCTCTCTCTCTCTCTCTCTCAAGTTCTCTCTTTCTCTCACTTTCTCTCGTATCCCCCTCCTTTCTCTCATTATCTCTTTCGCTTTCCCCGCCACCCCCCCCCCTCTCTCTCTCTCGCTCTCAGGTTTCAACACTCAACACATTTTTGAGGAACACAAAGTTGAAGTGTCAATTCCAGTTTTTCTTCTGCAGTCAAGAATACGTCAATACCACACGCAAGATGTATCTGTCTGATATTCTTCTGACCGTCATTTTATACTTCAAGTGATTGAAATCAACTCTTTTTTTGTCTTTCGCTATTTCCCGTCTTTCTCGCTTGTTTTCTGCATCCCTAAATCTTTATTGATTTCTTTCACGCTCTCTCTGCTGTCTTTCTTTTCTGTCTTGTGTATTGCTTATTGGTAATCTTATTTTCGTTTTCTTTCATTCTCTCTCGCATTTGTTCTCTGTTTGTCGGTCTTTGTCTCTTTTATTCTCTCTCTCTCTGTCTCTGTCTCTGTCTCTCTCTCTCTCTCTCTCTCTCTCTCTCTCTCTCTCTCTCTCTCTCTCTCTCTCTCTCTCTCTCTCTCTCTCTCTCTCTCTCCCACTCTAGTCTTGTTTATTTCCTCGATTTTTTCATCTATGATTTTAGAAGTCGTTGATTGTATTTACTTTGTTATATTTCCACAATTTTATATGCTTGTGTTTTCCGTATTGGTCCAATAATATTTCTGTATGATATAGTTTCGTCCAAAATCGCATCTTCAAAAACAAAATACAATACATACACACACACACACATTAACACATACACACACGTACACACACACACACACACATATTACCACACACACACACACATTAACACACACACACACACACATTAACACACACAACACACACACACACACATTAACACACACACACACATTAACACACACACACACACACACACACACACACACACACATATTAACACACACACACACATTAACACACACATTAACACACACATACACACAAACACACACATACATCAATGCACATTCGTGAATAAGACCACTATAATTAAAAACACAACCACAAAGCAATAACAAAAACAATAACGAATTGTTTATGATAGTAATTCTTACAACATATAAACTGGACTTTCTCTTTGTCTTCCTTAACAAGTCTGCCTCTGCTTTTTCTCCGCTGCTGTCTTGTCTCCTCTTGTATTAAAGCTGGTCTGCTTGTTCTCTCTCTCTCTCTCTCTCTCTCTCTCTCTCTCTTCTCCATCTTCTCCTTCCGCTTCTCTTTCTCTTCTTCTCTCTTAATATCTTTCTCCTTCTTTTCACCTGCCATCTCTCCCTCTTTCTTCTGCTTCTCTTTCACCTCTCTCTTAATCTCTGTCTCCTTCTCTTCACCTTCCATCTCTCTCTCTCTCTCTCATTCTCCCTCTCTCTTTCTTCTCCTTCTGCTTCTCTTTCTCTTCTCTCTTAATATCTTTTTCTTCTTCTCTCTTAATATCTTTCTCCTTCTTCTCTTCACCTTCCATCTCTCTCTCTCTCTGACTGTGTGCTGTGTGGCTCAACGTTGTCGTCTAGCAATCTTGCTGACCTGCGTTCTCTGCCGCGCGCTGCCAGTGGATGGCAACCCCCGTCGCACAGGGGGTGGTTTAAAAGCAAATGAAAAGGAAGTATGTTACAGTAAAAGAAAATCCATTGCATCAAATGGCTTTAAATTAAACTGTAAACCTCTCTGTCTCCCTCTCTCTAATTCGCTTTGTCTCTCTCTCTCTCTGTCTCTGTCTCCCTTCTTTTTATCTGTCTATCTGGCTGTGTATCTATCGGCCTCTCTCTCTCTCTCTCTCTCTCTCTCTCTCTCTCTCTCTCTCTCTCTCTCTCTCACACACACACACACACACACACACACACACACATACACACACACATTCTCTCTCTCTCTCTCTGTCTATCTGGATGTGTGTCTGTCAGCCTCTCTCTCACTTTCCTTTTTTCTCTGTCTATTTGGCTGTGTGTTTCTCAGCCTCTCTCTCTCTCTCTCTCTCTCTCTCTCTCTCTCTCTCTCTCTCTCTCTCTCTCTCTCTCTCTCTCTCTCTCTCTATCTCTCTCTATCTATCTATCTCTCTCTCTTTCTCTCTCTCTCTCTCTCGGAGTCTAGCCGCCGTGGTGATCGGACATGTCTTGCTTCCTCTCCGCTGCAGCCCAGGAATTCAGCATATTATGCCTTCTCGTGGTCCCGCAAAGTTTGAGGGCATCTGACCCCTCCCCCCCGGGTTTGAGGGGGCCAACCAGGGGGCCTCCCTGGTTCTTCCTCGGGCTCTTGTCCCCAGAGTGAAAGGGGACCCTTGGCCCAGAGGAGAGAACCATAGGCATCTTATGCATAAGTGAAACATGGCTCCACCAGGAAATGGTTGGTAATTTCATCAATATTCCAAATTTTAAAGTTTAAAGATGTGATGGAGGGCGAGGAGGAGGGGTATGTATATATGCACGGGATACCCTGAAGTCAAACAGGATTACTGCATCAGTTATCAATACTGCCGTAGATGTCTGGGTTACCATTATTTGCGCTGTCTGTAGGCACCCCCATGCTACCTCGGAATCTTTTGAATAGACTGAAAAGGTTTTTAGGGAAATATACTTAAGCAGAAACCATTTTTCATCGTAAGTAACCTAAATGATGATTTAACAAAATCTAATGCTAAATTAGCTAATTTCATTACTCCCTATATTATCCAAAATTCTTGAAAAAATGTAGCAAATCAACTAACGAGTTTCTTGGGGCCCAATAACTTTTTCGAAAACGCAACATGGTTTCAGAAATAAGTAATCTACTGAAACAGCTTTATTATAAATTATTGATGAGATTTGTAATAACATAAACAAAAATCAGGTAAATTTGCTTACATTATGCGACCTTTCTAAGGCTTTTGATAGTGTCAACCATGAAATTCTCCTTAACAAATTAGTAAGCCATAAAATTGATACCTTTTGGTTTAAAGTTATTTAGATACAAGGACCCAATCGGTAAGAATGAATAATTGTATGTCATCAAAACAATAAGTACCTTTTGGTGTTCCGCAAGGATCTGTTTTAGGTCCGACGCTTCACAATTTTCATGATTTATCAACAATAGCCCATAACTGCCTTCTAGTGCAGTATGCTAATGATTGACAGTTTCTTCATAGTGACTCCGTAAACATCTTGAACACAATAATAAGAAACACTCGATACCATTACACAAGCAAAATATTATTTTTGACACTATTGGCCTTAAACTAGATCCATATAAAACTCAATGTATATTCTATGGTAGCCGGCAGAACATAGCAAAAATTTCCAGTGACACAACCATAGAATCTGAAGGCAGCTCTATCAAAACCGAACACTTCAGTGAATAATCTGGGAGTACACTTAGACAGATTCATGACATTAGAACACGTTGACAAAATACACAGGAAAGTAGTGTGCACCCTAGTTTCTTAATCACATAAGAAATCAAATCACTACTGAAACTAGAATCGTGGTTGTGCAACTCTAGTTCTGAGCATTATTAACTATTGTTCAAATATTTGAGGTTCGACTAACAAAACCCAAATGCAAAAAGTACAAAAATGACAAAACTTTGCTGCAAGAGTTGCATTAGGTGATATCAGTAAACTTGATCACATCACCCTGCATATTATATATTATATAAATTATAATGGATAAAAGTCCATCCTAAATGCAGTTATGACACATGTACTCATTTACAAGGTCATTCATGGAATTTATGCGCCATGGTTAAAGCCCTTGCAAACTATAGGAAACATATCAGGTGTTCAGACACGTCAAGTAAATTCCCTTTATGTTCAAGAGATCGAGTACTGATTTGGCTGTGTGTCTGTGTCTCTCTCTCTCTCTCTCTCTCTCTCTCTCTCTCTCTCTCTCTCTCTCTCTCTCTCTCTCTCTCTCTCTCTCTCTCTCTCTCTCTCTCTCCTGTCTATCTCTGTCAGCCTCCTCTTTCTCTCTTTCTTTCTCTCTCTCTCTCTCTCTCTCTTCTCCTCTCTCTCTCTCTCTCTCTCTCTCTCTCTCTCTCTCTCTCTCTCTCTCTCTCTCTCTCTCTCTCTCTCTCTCTCTCTCTCTCTCTCTCTCTCTCTCTCTCTCTCTCTCTCTCACTCCACACACCTAAATTAGTTAGTATTTCAAAAACGATTATGTACTAAATAGATTTATTAGTATAGTTGTTTTTATTGTGACATTGATAGTTGATAACTCAAAAATTATGAATGTCATAAATGTTTTAAATATAATTTGGAAATGATAACGATAACTGACATTGATATAATTAGCTTATCGTTTTCTCTTTATCCAGTTTATTCGGGGGATTAACAAGCACACCATTAATATTTTCCTTGTCATCCTCATTAATTGCAAAAACATGTTTACAGCACTTCCAAACACATGTACACACTAACATATATGCATGTGAAAAAAATACAACAAACATATACACACGCACACAAACACATACAGACACATGGACACATACATATACACACGCACACAGAAACACACAGACAAACAAACACACACATAGTACATATGAACATATGTATGTATTTATGGTATAAAGGTGCAGGAGAGAGAGAGCAGATAACCTTCAAATGTGTATGTATGTGTGAACATTCAATAGTGTGTTTGTGTGTGCTCTCTCTCTCTCTCTCTCTCTCTCTCTCTCTCTCTCTCTCTCTCTCTCTCTATATATATATATATATATATATATACACACACACACACACACACACACACACACACACACACACACACACACACACACACACACATATCTGATCCATTCTGCTAAACTGTATTTTTGTTACCTCTACATTCTCAACCAAACCTCGTTGCAAGCCAGCAAATGTAACTTCATTCCTGTTGCATTACTTTACATGTGTTACTATTCATCATTGTAAATTGGGCAGATTATGTGTTCTTGGTGTGTCACTAGGAAATAGAAAGTGACGTATCCGATGTAAATTATAGTTACGTTGTTTCGTAGTTTAGGCTTAGAATACAATCATTCGTGTGTATTTTCTTTACTACGTTTTCTGCTTTTCCTACGCATTTTCTTCTCCATTAACTTTTCTCACACAATTGCACAGGGACGTGTACGCATATTTACAGGAACATGTGTGTATGTGTGTGAGTGTGTGTGTGTGTGAGAGAGAGAGAGAGAGAGAGTGAGAGAGAGAGAGAGAGAGAGAGAGAGAGAGAGAGAGAGAAGAGAGAGAGAGAGAGAGAGAGAGAGAGAGAGAGGAGAGAGAGAGAGAAAGAGAAAGAAAGAAAGAAAGAAGAAGAGAGAGAGAGAGAGAGAGAGAGGAGAGAGAGAGAGAGAGAGAGAGAGAGAGAGAGAGGAGAGAGAGAGAGAGGAGAGAGAGAGGGGGGGGGGGGGAGAGACAGACAGACGAACAGACTACTCCGATTGTTCAATAGTTAAACCACAACTCTTCGAACCTCGTGATCCCGGGTTCGAATCCCCGTCGCGGCAGTTGATAAAGGTCATGAGAGGTCAAAAGCAGGTGTCAGAGTAGTCGCTGTCGTGGCTCAAGGAAACTGATAAGGTCAGGCAGTCAGGCAAAGGTGGCACTGCCAAACACACACACACACACACACACACACACACACACACACACACACACACACACACACACACACACACACACACACACACACACACACACACACACACACACACACACACACACACACACACACACACACACACACACACACACACACACACACACACACACACACACGCGAGCGAGCGAGCGCACGCGGACGCACACTGA
>NW_020870602.1:94121-96621 GCF_003789085.1 Penaeus vannamei
ACAGCTGATGAAAAGCAGTATTTCATAGGAACACAACTGATGGAAAGCAGTATTTCATAGGAACACAACTGATGGAAAGCAGTATTTCTTAGGAACACAGCTGAATGGAAAGCATATTTCATAGAACACAGCTAAGGAAAGCAGTATTTCATAGGAACACAATGGAAAGCAGTATTTCATAGGAACACAGCTGATGGAAAGCAGTATTTCTAGAACACAGATGAAAGCAGTATTTCTTAGGAACACAGCTGATGGAAAGCAGTATTTCATAGGAACACAGATGGAAAGCAGTATTTCATAGGAACACATGATGGAAAGCAGTATTTCATAGGAACACAGCTGATGGAAAGCGGTATTTCTTAGGAACACAGCTGATGGAAAGCAGTATTTCTTAGGAACACAGCAGATCGAAAGCAGCATTTCATAGGACACAGCTGATGGAAAGCAGTATTTCATAGGAACACAGCTGATGGAAAGCGGTATTTCTTAGAACACAGCAGATGGAAAGCGGTATTTCTTAGGAACACAGCTGATGGAAAGCGGTATTTCTTAGGAACACAGCTGATGGAAAGCGGTATTTCTTAGGAACACAGCTGTTGAAGCACAGCTGATGGAAAGCGGTATTCTTAGGAAACACAGCTGATGGAAAGCGTATTTCTAGAAACACAGCTGATGGAAAGCAATATTTCATAGGAACACAGCTGATGGAAAGAGGTATTTCTTAGGAACACAGCTGATGGAAAGCTGTATTTTCTTAGGAACACAGCTGATGGATAGCGACATTTCTTAGAAACACAGCTGATGGAAAGCTTTCATAGGAACACAGCTGATAGAATCGGTGTTTCTTAGGAACACAGCTGATGGAAAGCAGTGTTTCTTAGGAAGACAGCTGATGGAAAGCAGTATTTCTTAGGAACACAGCAGATAGAAAGCGGTATTTACAGCTGATGGAAAGCGGTATTTCATAGGAACAGCTGATGGAAAGCGGTATTTATAGGAACACAGCTGATGGAAAGCGGTGTTTCTTAGGAAAACAGCTGATGGAAAGCAGTATTTATTAGGAAACACAGCTGATGGAATGCGGTATTTTTTAGGAACACAGCTGATGGAAAGCGGTATTTCTTAGGAACACAGCTGATGGAAAGCGGTATTTCATAGGAACACAGCTGATGGAAAGCGGTATTTCAAAGGAACACAGCTGATGGAAAACGGAAAGCGTATTTCAAAGGAACACAGCTGATGGAAAGCGGTATTTCTTAGGAACACAGCTGATGGAAAGCGGTATTTCAAAGGAACACAGCTGATGGGTATTTGGTATTTCTTAGGAACACAGCTGTTGGAAAACTATGATTTACTATAACCTTTAAAGGGTTTATGTGAAGTAACTACTTAAAATTTTAAAAAGGGAGAATTAGCTTGCAAACCATCTCTCTAATAAGAGTAAATAAGGAAATCTGAAAATAATTCCCCAAAATCAATTTACTTTTATTTTCCGAAGTCAAGTTATATTTTCCTGCGAAAATCCGGAACCCGGATGTGTGACGTCAATTCCAGAACACGATCACAGCATTCTCTGCATTCAATACATTGAACATGGCGAACTCACTACAAGACTACAGCTCTTGGCTGTACCCGTGGCGCAGGCCTACATCCATTCGCGAGTGTTGTGCCTTTTGGGGTGTACCTATCCTACCTCTGTGCAGTAATACATGCACACTTGCAATGCACTCGGCACACTGTGTCGTACCCATGCAATGAATGTTTGTACGCCGCCAATCAAAAAGCGCTCTTTCAGAGTTTGTTTTGCACTGTTGTGATCATGACAAATATAAATTGGAAATGGCCTACCGTTTTGCAAATCCCATGTCGTAAGCCATTCTGTTCGCAAAGCAATCGGGCTTGAAGTGTTTCAGGCAAAGTACGCTGGTTGACACAGTTGCTCCGCTTGGCATGCACAAAACGTGTCCACTTCCTTGCTCTGTCGCAGTCTTTTGGCCATTCAAATAGCTGGTGACATGAATGGGAACAATGAATTGCTACACAACGCCAAGGCATCCTTTGTTACAAACTTCAATAGCTTGAAACTCGGACAATTCCGTGATATCCTTGACTCGCGGTGCACTGTGTATTTCACGCTATTCAACAAGATTCTCCTTGGTCCTGGGAATGACGTCACAACCGGGGATTGCCGAAGACCGCCGAGTTTTGCATCTTCATTTCTAAGGGCGTTGCTATGGGATTTTGGGGAATACCAGAGGGTCTCTTCGATTTTTTTTTTTTTTTTTTTTTTTTTGCATGAATAGGCTAAGTATACATTATTGAACAATATTCAAAGAAAAAAATGCACGATAATTACTTCACATATGACCTATAAGAGTAAGAAGCCGGTAGTGTTAAAGCAAAATGTTTACATGAGACAGGTAGTCGTTAAAGTGATAACAATCATATTGAGACATTAAAGGCGGAGATTGGTGTGATTAGCGTAGTAACGGCTGCGATG
>NW_020870602.1:104121-114121 GCF_003789085.1 Penaeus vannamei
TATGACACTATAGAATTCACATTCTCTAATAGCACATTATTATTGATTATGCAGACAACACAGATAAAACTTATTACAGAGTTTCTGCTTTCACTCAACTCCACCATTTTGTCGTTGTTGTGTTTTCTTCTTTTCCTCCTTTTGTGATTATTCCCTGCTTTCTTATACCATGTTCTTTCTCCTTTAATTTTCCAAAACCTTCCCAGCATCTGTAATCACTAAATGCAACTCTGTCCCCAGCATATGCTAAGAGTTGTGACAGAAACAGATGCAAATGATTCGAGTAGATTTATTTTGATAGGTTATTTTTTAGTTCATAGAATATTATTTTTGTTTCCTAGGGAAGAAACAATAACAATTTTAGTTAAGTAAAATATATGTCTTCAGTATACCATGATTTGTTATCATTTCCTATTCTTCAGCTTTTTTGAATGATGCTGTTTTTTTTATATTTGCGATTCAGGATTTTGTTTTTTATTATTATCCTTTATTTAACCTTGTTTGCAGAAACCAACACAAATCAGTCGCAAAGTTTAACTTCCAATTTGGAAAATGCAGAGGATGGAAGGGTTATTAATGATGTCTCACAGGCCAAAATAGCTACTGGAACACCTGCATCTGAAGGTTTGATACTTCCTTTTTATTTAATTTATTTTTATTTTGTTTTTTTATTTCCATTTTTTCCAATATTTTGTGTAAGGTTGAAAGTAAAGGTTGAGTTACTTGAGAGGCTGAAGGACTAGGGAAGATAATGAGTGTGTGGATAGGAATAGGAAGTAAATGAAAGATAATAGGGGGAAGAAGAGAGATATTGGTTGCATTTATATGTTTGAATATTAGACAAGTATCAAGTACCTAGGCAATACAAACACTTCAGAATTTTTAACGATTGTCCCCAAAGAACATATTACCTGTTTCATTGTCATGATTAGTAATTCTTAGTCACCATCCTGGAAATAAGGGTGGGTGTGCGTGTGCGTGTGTGTGTGTGTGCGTGTGTGTGTGTGTGTGTGTGTGTGTGTGTGTGTGTGTGTGTGTGTGTGTGTGTGTGTGTGTGTGGTGTGTGTGTGTGTGTGTGTGTGTGTGTGTGTGAGAGAGAGAGAGTGCGTGTGTGTGTGCGCGTGCGTGTGTGTGTGCGCGTGCGTGTGTGCGCGTGCGTGTGTGTGTGTGTGTGTGTGTTGTGTGTATGTGTATGTGTGTGTATGTGAGAGTGTGTGTACATGTGTGTGTGTGTGTGTGTGTGTACATGTGTGTGTGTGTGTGTGTGTGTGTACATGTGTGTGTGTGTGTGTGTGTGTGTGTACATGTGTGTGTGTGTGTGTGTGTGTGTGTGTGTGTGTGTGTGTGTGTACATGTGTGTGTGTGTGTACATGTGTGTGTGTGTGTGTGTGTGTGTGTGTGTGTGTGTGTGTGTGTGTGTGTGTGTGTGTGTGTGTGTGTGTGTGTGTGTGTGTGTGTGTGTGTGTGTGTGTGTGTGTGTGTGTGAAAGAGAGAGAGAGAGAGAGAGAGAGAGAGAGAGAGAGAGAGAGAGAGAGAGAGAGAGAGAGAGAGAGAGAGAGAGAGAGAGATGCGCTTGTGTATGTGTATGTATGTTTATATGTTATATGATTATAATCATAATGTTTAATTGCTTTCAGATATACCAACATGTAGCAAATCAGAGACCTCAGCTCCTAAGAGGGGAGATAATGCAGAAGAGGCAAGTGACACAGAAACATCTGAAGCAAATTCAGGCAACCAGTCAGAGCTACTGCAACAACTAGTAAGCGATGCTGTCAAGAAAGCCCTGTCAGAAAACCCCCTTCTAGCTGCAGCGGGAGTTGATCCCACTACTGTGATGAAGAAAATTGATACATCAGCCCTGATTGCTCAGGCTTCAGCTGAGATTACCCAGACCAAGACAAAGAAGAAGCTATACCTCCGTCCGCCAGATACTCCTAGTTATAACCCCACACCAATAGAAGAACTCAATAAGCGTAAGAGATCTGTAGAAGCCAGTGATAAGGAAGTGACACCATCCAAGGTTATGAAGTATGTCCCATCTAATCTATCTGCCAGTAGTGTTATTTCAGATGTTTTGGAAGGAGAAGTTAATACCAAAAGTTCTGTAGACAGTGAAGCTACAGATTTCTCTTCTGATGACGGTGAGGGTGACAAAAGAAGAGATGACTTCGATATCCTAGAAGAGGTGCTTGCAGAACACTCACAAAATAATAAGATTAAAGTGAAGAAAAAAAGAGTAAAGGCTCTTGGTAAGCTTCAGTATAATTTAAGCACTGCAGAGAAAACTAGCAAAAATTCAACTGTGATTTCAGATGCACAATGTATGTCAAATATTGATAGTAGTAGCTGTGATACGTCAAAGAAAAATTCAACTGAAAGTCAGGACATGCCTGAAGGATCTTATTTTTTGCCCCCATCTCCAGTTTTTACTTCATCTTCAGATGGATTTGGAATGTTTAATAGCACTGTGTATACTACTTCTAAAACTGATAGTGAAAGTTGCAAAACCAGTGAAAATGTACCTGCAAAAGAAGAGAAAGAAGTGAAGGAGAAAGAGGAAAAAGAGATAAATCCAGTAAAAGTTAACAATCCAATACAAAAAAGTGAGGTAAGTGTGAAGCCAAAGGAACAGCCAAGTAAAGAAGAAGTAAAAAATAAAAGTAAAGGTCATTCTTTGCTTCCCCAAGTTGTCCATACACTCAGTGCCCCCAAAATATCTAGACGCAATATAAGAAACTGGACTCCGCAGGTTCGGAGCACAGTACCAGAAGTAAAAGATACAGGTGATCCATTAGAAGAAATATTACAGTTAATGGATGGAGAAGATTCACAGCAAACAGCTGACTCAAAAGAGGATTCCAAAAAGACTTCTCAACAGAGAGTAGAAGCTTCAAAAACTGTTAAAAAGTATAAAGTTGATTTAGATAAGGAAATTCTAAGTTTAGCAAATTTGTCATCAAACAAAGAGGAAATTAAACCACCTCCAACTGAAAATTCATCACAAGAAAAGCTTGAAGTAAGCACTACTACCAATAGTGAGAAGCAAAAACTAAAAAATACTGTTCAGGGAGAGAACTCAAAAGAAGAACAAAAGATATCAGATAAGGAAACAGAAACCAAGGATTCTCAGTCAGAGAAGAAAGAGAGAAAGAGTGAAAGTGAAAGTGAAGATCCAGATCTTGATTCAGATGAGGAAGATGATCCTGAGAAAGATGAGAAGCGAAATAAGGAAAACAAGGGAGGTGTTTCAGCCAAAGATGATGAGAGCAGTGATTCTGAACATAGACGGGGAAGACACAAGAGAAAGAGAAAGAGGGATCGGTCAAGCAGCTCAGATTCAGAACATTCTTACCATAGAAGAAAGAAGAAGAAAAGTCACAAACGACGTAGGAAATACAGCCATAGTAAAAAGAAAAGAAAACATCGTAATAGTAGAGGTGACTCAGATGATGATGACAGTAAGGATTCAAACAGAGATGAAGAAGACAGTGTAGATGAGAAGAGTGATGCTAGTAGAGAGAACAGTGAGGATGAAGAGTTAGATAAGGTTAAAAAACATAAGAAACACAAGAAAAAGGGAAAGCACCATAAGAAATATAAATACAAGAGAAGGAGAAGCAAAAGCAAGAAAAAGAGAAACCGAAGCCACAGTAGTAGTCGGAGTTCAAGCAGGAGCTCTAGTGAGAGCCGAAGTAGAAGTAGAAGCCACAGCAGAAGTCGTAGTGAAAGCCGTGACAGAAGTCGCAGCAGAAGTCAAAGCCAAAGCCCTGATAAGAGAAGAAATAAAGATAATCAGAAGATAAGTAATAGAAGGGAAAGTGAGGACAAATTAAAACGAAGAAACTCTACAGGTGATGGCCAAGGAAATACCAAGGATAAAAGCCAGCCATTATCAGTACCAATGCCAGTTGATCCAAGCAAAATAAAAATTGAAAAGGAGCCTACAGTTCCTGATCTGTCAATTGTCAAGATTGAGAAAGACTTGGAACAGACTTCTGCCTCTGGCAAAAAAGAAGAGACTGAAAGTCATGGTGAGAAAAGAAGTTCAGGTGACTCAAGCACTAAACAGGAGAGAAGTTCACATTCGAAGCTTAGTAGTGACATTTCTGTGAAAGAAAGTGAGAAAGCTAAACAGGGCTCAGATAGAGAACACAAGAAGAGTAGGCAGGATAGAAAAAGTAGTACAGATAGCATGTCTGATAAAGGTTTCTCACAGAGGCGCCAAAGCACAGAATCTAAAAAGTCAGAAAATGAAAGCATCTCAGGAAGCAGTAAACAAGGAATAAAAAGAAGAGTTAGTGAAGATTCTTGCAAGAAAGAAAATATTGCTCAGGATTCTCAGGGTAAAGTCATGTCTATGTTTGATATGGTGATTGCCAGCACTCAACAGGTACAAAAGCCAAAAGTTCTGAAGGAAATCTCTATTTTTGATGCTGTGGCAGCTGCTGGTATTGACTGCAGTGATGACTCAACTGAAGATGGTATTGATAGTACAGAGCCTTTTGTGAATGATGATTCACTTAATCAGAAGAGTGACACTCCTTCAAAAGGTAAATCAGGCCAAAGTTCTAAAGCTGAGAAGTCAGTAGATCGTTCATCTAGTTCCAGCTCTCGCAAAGATAACAAAAATGAGTCAAAGAGAAAGCATTCTTCTAGCAGTAGTAAAGAAAAGAGTAGTAGTCATAAAAGTTCCAGTAGTCATCACAGTAGTTCTTCCAGCAAGCACAAAAGCAGCAGTAATTCTAACAAACACAGCAATACTACTGTGAGTAGCAGTACTAGCAGCAGTAAGGAGACCCATTCCAGTAAAACCAAAGAAAAATCAGGTGTAACTTCTAGCAGTCACTCAAGTGGAAATGCTAAACATCATAGCAGCAAACACAGCAGTAGTTCAAAGAGTCAGAAGAGCAGTAGCAGCAGCAGCAGCAGAAAGCATAGCAGTGGAAGTCATGGCAAAGATAAAGAACACAGCAACATTGGAAGCAGTAGCAGTAAAGCTGATGGAAAAATCAAAGAATCTTCCAGAAATAAAAGATACTCCACAGAAAATGAAGCATCAAATGGGATTTTTGAAAGAGAATCTTGTAATGGTAATTATCATTTCAGTTTTTCCATAATATTTCAAATGGAAATGTTTTTGTTACCTGCATTTGAATCAGATTTCTTTTATATATTTTTTGTTTTCTATATTTAGATTAGTCTTCCTTCGTATACAAATTCAGTATCATATTATTCAGTGATTTTAGAATAAGAATTGAGTCATGTGTTTCTTCACAGACGGAAGTGATTCCCCACTACCAGACCTTTCTGCACTAGATGAGATCCCACAGGATGATTGGGAGCAAATGATTAACTCTAGTGATAGATATGATTTGCAGCATTTAGAGGTACGACATAGTATGGATTTGTAATACAGCCTTGTATTTTTTGAACTGGTCGAACTTCAAAATTAGTATGCTCATCTGTTGAACAAAGTTCTATACCATTAGAGTAAATTACTTATCTTTTCCCAGAATCTGGATGACAATGATGAGGATTATGATTTAGATGACTTAGATAAGGATGATCCAGCTATAATGGAGGAATGCATGAGGATGTTCAACGAATACCAACCTGAAGATTCTCAGCCTCAGATGTCATCTAAGAAGGTTAGTGGATCAATGCATATATAAAAGAAACTAAAAATACTTTGAGATGTATTTTTAACTCAGGATAATTACATAAATAGTTTTAAGATCTATAAACTACAGTGCCATGTTATTTTGAGTTAAGGGGACCTTCCTGATTGGAAAGGGGTTCAAATTGAGTTAGCTAGTGTATAGTATAGGTACATGGATGAGGAAACCACCAAATGAGTATTAAAGCCCAGCTATAGATATTTCTCGGGCTGCGAACACGAGACCCGCTAAACACTTGGGGAGGTAAACCACTAATGAGCACCCAGGTACACCTATGTGGACTTTTGCTTGTTGTAATCATGCATACAGGATTTGATTATGATATTGCACATAGATATGAGTTTGTGAATATTCAAAGAACACTTTTATACCAATATCAAGAAAAATTACATCACAGTGATTTATGACGAAATATATACTTTAAAAAATGTAAGTTTTGTGCCCTTTTACACATGAAATATGCTTCCATCGAGACTCCCTGGCAATATGTGATCTGAAGGGATCTATAGGTATACCGAGTATGAAGCACTAATGTTTGAAAATAGCCGTACAAGTAAGAATTAAAATATATCCGTTAGACTTCAGTCAACAGTCAGTACATCACAGCATCGGTAAGTTTGATTTAATTTGAAAATGGTCATTACCACTGTAAAGGGCAATTCAGTATGAAGAGTACCTAAAAGTCAGATTTTTGAAGTTCTGATATATAAGCAAGATACTGATTATTTCCTATTGAAGATTATAGTACACAGTAATACCCACTCTGAAATAAAAACAATATGGAATTTTGAGCTTGTTTGTGTGCACAGTTTTCGTCTAGAGTTGAAAAAGCTATCGCATCTGTTTCGTGCGTTTCTGGTAAAAAATATTACATTTAGATATTACCATAGGTCTTAGGGACCATAAATTCACATATATCTAACCACACCTAGGTGTCTGCATGATTTTATGCACTTCTTAGTAATGATACTATTATCGAAGAAATCAGTTTGTAGGGATAACTAGTATATTTTATTCCTTTAGATGTAGGCCTACTAAATGAGGATGATTAATTTTTTTAGTTTTATGTGCATGTGTTTACATACATATGATCCTCCTCGAAAATTATAAACACCCAGTGACCACCTCCCCCCATGTGTGGAGCATGGAAAAAATTCAACTACTTGGGTGAGTTCTCAAATTCCATGTACTAAATTCATATCCTTTTAAAATTCTCTAAATTGAACCGCCATGTTGTATTCATGCTAGGACTTTATAACTAGGATGTTTTGTAATGATACTGCCATCCACCATTCTCCATTTCTTCAAAATCGAATTAAAAAATGTAAAAAATAGAAAAAAAAAGTTTTTATCTTGTTTAGACTAGTTGTCTGTATGATTCAATGGATTTATTAAACTTTTCAGACAAAAATATCTACTTTTATATCCAAGCAAACAAACAAAAAATTACATACATCATCACATCGCAAAGTACACTAAATAAGCTTTTTTTGATATATAACATCATTAGATTTAGAGAAAAATAACAGATAAGGAACTTTGGCAAGCGGCCAGAATATAAAACGCTGTATCTCCCTTCTTTGTTTACATGGCCTTCCGTACATCCAAACTCTCGTAATTTTTTGTGCGATTCAAATGCAGTTTGTTGCTTTTGCTAGAGCCTTGGAGCCCTGAGGCCGTGTAAATGGCCGATTTTTGAATTTTGACCTTAATCAAAAAATATAAATTTTTTAAAGCTGAAAAAAAGAAACCAAAAATAGAACTCTATGTCAACCAGTCCCCAGCCGTCAAAAAAAGGACATTTAAAAATCGGTCATTTACACGGGCTTAGGCTTGGGTAGATCTGACACAAGCATTTTGGGGGGATTAGTCAGGAAAAAACTGTAGGAGTTGGGATGTACCGAAGCAAAAAAAAAAGTTTTTTTTTTCTTGGGGGCGCTCCACTCCCTATGTGGGAGCGAGGTTAAAATCATATATGAGACGAAGCACAATTCTATACTCTATATCATGCAAAAGAAATCGGTGAGTTATCTCCAACTATTCCATGTAGCTAAACATCAAAATAACTTAATTGATGTTTACAAAAGATAACACAAATTATCTTGAATGTCAAAAGTAAACAGTTTTGAATTCAGATGATATAGTTACACATTCATTCCATGGTTATTTAACCTTTTTTTTTTTTTTTTTTTATCTCATTTTACTTTACCAGATACTAAGCCGACAGCCTTATATAATTACCCATTGCTTGAATTTTCCTGATGAAAGTTTTTATTTTTTATATTATCATCATTATTGTTGTTAGTGATATAACCTTAATATAATTATAATTAATATATTGTTATGAAAATACTAATTGCAATAAAGATAACAAAATGATAGAAAAGAAAAGTGTAAACAGAGGAGATATGTAGGGCTAATAATTGACCCCATAGTGACTAAGCACATTTGGGCCGTCTTTATATAAACACAATTAACAAGTTAAGATCACAGTAGACATGGCATTTATTCATGCCATCTATGGTTACTGGATTAAAAGAAATTCGCATAGAGGCTCTGCATCATTAATTTATGACCTGAAGGCTCATTTGGTTTGTTTTCACACTATCTCTTGTTTTTGCAGACAAAAGCAGTACCAAAAGAAGAACCAGAGTCCCATCAAGGAAAGCACCGTGTTGCTCGTTCATCAACAGGAAATTTAGTTGCCAAGAAACCAGAGAAAGGGCCTCGCAGATTGACACCAGCTCAGGTGAGCAGGAGTTGAGAAGTCATAACTGCCATTGGCATTCAGCTCAATCTCATGTAACATTACTTCTGTCTGCTGTAATATTATCTCTCATTAATTTTCCTTTGAAAATATTATTGTAAAGACCTCATGGATCTCAAATGCAAATCCAGGGCTATTTAGTAACTGCAGATACATTTTCAGTATCCCACATATCTTTGTTAGAGGAGTACAATATATATATGTTGAACAAAATCCAGACAGTAATGTTTGTACAAGGAAATGGAATACAACCACAATAAGAAAAGGCTTAGGAAGCACGATACTACTTTCTCATCATACATTGTAAAAAAGTTATTGATGTTTGGGCAAAGGCTATTTATCAGAAATTTGTCACAAATGTATTGAGCATCAGATTCCTTCTAATATTACAATGAAAATTTATTGATGACTTAATATTGTAAATTAATTTTTCCCCATTCATCTAAAGATTTAAGATATTTTTCTTTAGGCAGAGAGAAACTTCATATCCTAATTTTCAGGTGATGATGGAAAGATATCAGAAACTGAAGGAGCAGCAGGCAGAGTTGATGAAGCAGCTGAAGAAACAGAAGCAACAGCTTGATGAGCAAAATCGTGGTCGGTCATCATCTTCCTCTGCAGTGTCATCAACTACCTCCTCCAAACCTTCATCTTTCCCAGCATCATCATCAACAACTGTAAAATCACCTCCAATGTCATCTTCAGGTATTTATTGCTTTCAATTTCTCATCTTTGTTCTATAGTGTTTTTTTCTTTTCCTATAATCCTGTACTTCAATCACACATTCTCCATCACCACTCTCCTCTTCCCTTTTTCTATAGTTCATTTCCCATCTTGCTCATTGATTTTTATACCACTTCCCCTCAATTTATCTTCCTTTTTGCTTTACTTTGCTCTGCCTCCTCTCATCATCATCATTATCATTATCATCATTATCCTCCTCCTCCTCTCCTAATCCCCCTCTTCCCTCCCCTGCCCCTCCTCTCCCTTCCACTTCTTCCTCCTCTCCTCATCCTCTTCTCCTCCCCTCCTCCTTTCTTATTCATCATCATCTTCTCCTCCTCTTCTTCCTGCTCCCCCTCCCCCCTTCTGCTCATAATCTTCCTCTCCTTAGTTTCTTCTTCCTCCCCCTTCCTCCTTCCTCCTCCTCCTCCTCCTCCTCCTCTCCTCCTCCTCCTCTCCTCTCTCCTCTCCTCCATTCCTTCTCCTCTCCCATCTCTCCTCCTCCTCCTTCTTCCTCCCCCCTCTCCCCCCTCCTCTTCCTTCCTCCTCCCCCTCCTCTTCCTCCTCTCCTCCCCCCCTCCTCTCCACCTCCTCTCTTTCCCCCTCTTCCTTCTCCCTACTCCTCTTCCCCTCTCTTCCTCCTGCCTCCTCCCTTCATCCTCATCATCCTCCCCCTCTCCCTCCTCCTCCCCCTCTCCTCCTTCTCTCACCTCCTCACCTCCTCCTCTTTCCCCTTCTTCCTTCTCCCTCTCCTCTTCCTCTCTGTTCCTCTTCCTCCCCCCTCATCCTCACTCCACCTCCTTTCCTCCCCTCCTCCTCCTCCTCCCTC
>NW_020870602.1:121621-124121 GCF_003789085.1 Penaeus vannamei
ACGTAATTACTTGTGGACAAAAGAAAGAGCATGGCCTCAGTGTATCACAAACATACTATTTAAAAGATAGGACAAAAATATGTGACCAACCAGAGAAAGCCGATTCTCCCACAACACAACACAGAGACGGACAAAAAAGCCATTGATGACATATCAACCAACTAACTAAGAGAACCGACGAACAACAACGACAAATAACACAAGCAACACCAATAAACACAAGAAACAAGAAAGAACACAAAGAGGAAAAAAAAACAAAAAAACAAGACAAAACGCGAACAAACTTACTCAAGACTCGAAGACACCGCTAGAAACTCATGTGCGGCCGACCCACCAGATCTGTAACCCGCTTAGACACACCCAATCAGAAGCGACATCAATCTCTCCGGCGTCCACTCCATGGATGGAGGGAGACTTGTTGGAAGATCGACGGCAATCTGATGGGTGTTAGCTCCAATAGAGAAACACTAAGGAGATCCCCAGCAGGTGCTCCACAAGTCCAGCAACAACTCAACCAGCCCTGCTGCTGGACTCCCTAGGAACCGCAAAGCTCCGGCTATCAAATGGGTCGTGTCACAGAATCTATAATCCAGATGAATCTACGAGGTACGGTGGTTATGTTAAGAAACCCTACCCAGTAAGATTGCGAGTGTGATGTGCCGTGCAATATGGAGCATCAAGGTAGTACCTCGCACTCCGTTCACACTCGGGTTTCAAGTTTCTCTTTTCCACTTTTTGACTCGTTTCTTGTAATCCTACGAGGTGCGGTGCTGAGCATGTCTAAAAGAGAAACAACAAATTAAGAAACTAGGTATCTTTCGAGTTTAGTCCTTTAAGATTTATCGTTTTAGCCCACCAAAGAACCACAAACTCTCCTTCGTTTCTCCTCACAAGCTGCAAATTTAAACGCCTGCATATTTTGTTTCAGTAAGGACAAATTTAGAGTTATAAGCCATTAGAATTAAATTTAATCCATCAAAAAAAATTGACATATATATCAGGGCTACATATAAGGTCAGTTTAGAGCCACAAAAACTCGCGCGTCTCCAGCAAGCAAGCACCCCAGTAAACTTATCCTCACTATATTTATATATGAAAATAGACACTATACGTGACACACGCTAGAGACACGCTAGTCCCTGAATGCTGCAAATAAAAAGATCTATAAAATCTTGGTTTTATCATATGAAACAATATAAATTGCTATCATGTGTAGTATTGTGTCTAGGGGCATGTGATGAGTATCTGAAAGTATAGATTGTATATTAAGTGGAGGGAAATGTGGGAAAGGAAGAGATTGGGGGTTCGGCTGGATTTGATATGCCATACATTACCAGAATTACAACTTCACACTCACTGTTTCATTCACAAGGAGACAAAGTCTGGAAAACACATCTGTTGATTGGCTTAGGGAGTGGAGCATCTATAAAGCGTATAATCAGGGTCGAGTGAACGGGGGTAATACTGTGAATGGGGCTTACATAACATGTGTATGGATGAACAGTGTATTTGTTTCATTCATAACAAAAAAGGCAGAAAAAAAAGCCCACCAGTTTTTATCCTTCCACTATTGTAGCGAATAGGACTGTAGGAGATTGATTAGCATAACAGTATAAACTGCAGAAAGTCCTGAATTCAAATGGGAAGAGTTCTCATATGTTACTGGATGGTATTCGTTTCCTTTTACAATTAGTTAATTTCCATTCAGAAAGATGTATCAGAATGGTCATTAATTGTAGACACTATTTCATATACCCAAAACTACAGTTGAAGTTTGTGACATAAAAGTAAAGATTGAAGACTTGAGTAAAAGGAAGATTTGAAAATGAAGACAGAATGTAAAGGAAAACATTTTTTTGCTTATTTATAGTAGAGTTTGAAGAGTTTTCCTTGAAATCATTAGTTTTTTTATAATGATCGGATGGGGTGTGAGTCTGCTTTAACTTTAATAGGCTTACTAAATAGACCGACCTCTCTTCACTGACACACTCTAAGATTATATTGCATCCCCTTATTTTCTGAATGAAATTTTTAACAATATTGAATACAGTTTTTTTTAATAACACACGTACATACACATAGACAATAAGTGTGTATGTGTGTGTGTGTGTGTGTATATATGTATTTTTCCAATCTAAATCCAGATGCTCCAATCTTACCACTTCCATATACCTACCCCCTCCTCCTCACTTTATTTGTCACACCAAGCAACCTAAACATTCCACCCCACCCTCTCCTACCACATACTCTCCTACACTCTCCTCTTCTTCTGCTCCTCAGATATCTATCCCCTCTTCTCCTTCTCACAAGAGAACCTTTGTTTCTCAGTCCTCTACACCTAAAGCCTCTCCAGAAACTTGAAGACCTCTAAAACTTCCTAAAGATGACCCAAGGGAACACTCTGCTCTCTCATCCAATCCCTCTTTTCATTACTCTTTCTACATTTAAAGTATTTGCCAATATCTATCCTCCTCCTCAAGTTCCCCCCACCCCCATTCCT
>NW_020870602.1:129121-139841 GCF_003789085.1 Penaeus vannamei
TCTTCTCTCTCTCTCTCTCTCTCTCTCTCTCTCTCTCTCTCTCTCTCTCTCTCTCTCTCATTCTCTCTCTCTCTCTCATTCTCTCTCTCTCTCATTCTCTCTCTCTCTCATTCTCTCTCTCATCTCTCCTCTCTCTTCTCTCTCTCTCTTTGTGTGTGTGTGTGCCTACTAATTGTCTCCTTGTTGGCAGAGCACCTGTGGAGCTATCTATGTCTAAATAAAATTCACAAAACAAAACTAAAATAAACCGTAAATGTACCCAGTGGTGATGGGCTAAAAGACTGCATATTATAAAGTGCAAGGAATTTGTGAGAAACAACTTCTTTAGGAACCAAAGAGAAAATTTATAGATATATTTTTATAACTATGTCTTAAGATTGATTAGTAATGAAAATTTTGATTTATTCTATTCAAATTCTTTACAGTTAATTCATGATACCGTAGTGGATACCAGTGTGGTGTTTCCCCATAAGATGGGTCATCCCTACAAGCGTGCCCTTCGAAATCTAGCCTCAGAAATCCTAAAGAAAATTATCCAAAATGATGGTAAGTGTTCATTAATTCTAGTTGACCTTATGTGTTTTGCTGAATGATGTATGGATTTGAGTGAACAACTTTCCAGGCATTTGCAGCATAGGTTGAAAAGCTATTCAGTGTAAACATGTCTTCAAAGAGCAGTAATAGAATTTGAATTTACTTTTGTATTGTATCTAGACGCAAATGTAAGTTACACTTATACAATACAAAATCAAATTTAGATTTGACATAAACCCTTTCCAACTACTTTATGTTTTATCTTGCCCTATATCACATGTCACTTGACTCATGCTAAATCACTTCAAATAGCCAGCCTTCTAATTTTCGGAAATTATTGGGACTTTCATATTATTTATATGAACTAATTTTAGATTTAGATATTAGCTATTATAATAGATAGATGAGACCAAGAGTTATGGAAACCTCTGTGTAACTTGTCTTAGGCTGTTACCTTATTAGGCCATCTTTCATGGCAACCTAATCTATAATGACCATGCCATCATATCTATATTTACTACAAGAGATTCCTTATTTTTAAAAATTTTCTGTCCGGAAAATGCTTTCATGAGATCCAGCAATTCATTAATCCCAACTCTTTCAGTGTCTGGCCATGACAGTGCAGAGGATGCAGTGACCTGTATGCACCTTATGCAGTGGAAGATAAAAGAGGACTTGAAGAGAATTAAAAAATGAATAAAAATGTATCAAGATGTGAATCAATTCATTTTACTACATAGCGGTATTACAGGAGAGTAAAGATGTCAAGTTTGATATACAATTTTTTGTTAAAAGTATTGTTTTTACTCATATATGAAATTAATGTTACATGTTTACACATGGTTGTTTGTAACTATATAATCTAGGAAATTTATTACATGTAAAGTCCAATCTGGGCAAATTTGGTTTTCTTCTTTCTTTTTTAGTCCATGAAAAAATAAAAATTGCTAGTTTTTCTACTTAACAGATATTAGGGTTACAGAATCTTTTGCAATGGTTATTAAGCAATTGCCAAAAGTTCTGGGATTTGAAGCAATAAGGAGTTTCACTTTGTATCAGTCACATTATAAATAATCAAAGATTTTTGTTTTTAAAAGAACAGCAACTTTATTAAGAATTACAGTGTAACAAGTTTATAACTTTTGCAGTCTGTAGAAAGAATGGAAAAAAGTTCCACAAAAAATCATTTTGATGAATGAAACAGATGAAGTACTCACACATTGGAAATTAAAGCATTCCTTTATATGGTATGTAATGTGTATACTGTATAGTTTGTGGCAGCTACATTCATATTTGATATGTTTTTTTTGCAACTTTAGCATCATGTATCTTAAACCAAAGGATGTAATTTTACTCTATTTAATTTTTCTTTAGAATAAGATTCAGTGTTTACTGTTTATGTCTTTGATACTGTAACCAATGTAATCCCGAAAGCCTGACTAATTGTACAGACATACATGTCTGCCTCAAACCCATGCACTGATGAACAGAAGTCCGCATTCAAAATTAGCAACAATTTTTTTTTTTTCTCTCTCTCATGTGTTATATGGTTTTATTTCAAGATATATCAAATTATTTTTACTTTGGTCAAATTCAAAGAAGGATCTGATTTTTATTTCACTTCCAGGTTGAAGATAAATCAATATGGGGTTGGAATTACAATTTGAAAAGAAGTGAGATTTAACTTAATTTAAAGAGAGACTGGAAGAGTGAAAGTAGAAAAGGGAGTAGGAAAGAGTGAGGAGAGAAAAGCAGAGAGCAGTAAAAAAAATTATAATAAAAGAGCCTAGATAAAGTCAATGAGAGGCATTTACATAAAATAAAGCAAACACCAAGGGTATTTTACAGAAATCAAGTGGAAGAGGAAGAAGGAAAGATCCGGATTATTAATGAATAAGTGATTGTATGAAAGCAGGTGATATTGCAATCTTGTATGGTTTCTGATCTTGCATGGAAGCAACATTACTTGGCAATGAAGCACCGGATATGGGTGATTTCTCTCTTGAAAATGTAAAATATCTTTGGCTCTAGAAGCATGTGCCTGATATAACTAAGGTTATTTTTTGGTTGAATTAAAGCAGGGTAAGTCTTTTTGTTCTTGTTAGAATGGTCATGTTAGTGTCCATATATGTAGAAATAGTTCACTGGGAAAATTGATTGTTAACAGAGCATTCAAGCTTATTTTATTTATGTTATTAAATTTTCAGCTTGAATACATTTTCTTTTATCATATTTCTCTAATAGCATTTATTAAGATGATGAGTCACCATGACTGGAAGAGAGAATGGCAGAAATGAGGATTAGTAGCAACTTGAGTTATCACACTGTCATGTTATCAAGTAAATGCAGTAGAAATTTGTTCTTCTAATTTTACAAAACAAAATTTGGTTTTTGATTGCTTTACCACAGCTATGTAAAGACATGGGTGATATTTTTTTAAAAGCAAGAATTATCTGAGAAATTCAGTTGAAACAAACAAAATCACAGTATATATAGGTAATAAACATAACTTAAGCAAGATGAGATATTAAAGAAGGTAACCAATGTGGAAACATCAGATTTTTTTCTGTATACTGATCTACTTTCCATTTCTGTTTGTTTAATATAACATTATTTTGCTGTTGATCAGGAAATATGAATATCATTGAATCCTAAAAACAGTTAGCATAATTATATCAAATAGTTTAGAAGGCACCTTAATTATGCTATTTTACAGTGCATTATGTTTAGGTAATTATGAATGTTTTAGAAAGTTCAACAAAGGGCATTGAGTAAAGAGTTGTAATTGATTTTTTTTATGTGTTAGGGGGGAAAATTTCCCTTTCTTTAATCTTATCTACATGGTTGATATGGTGCTGACTCGTAGTTTCCCTTAATCAGGTATCTCCCCCCCCCCCCCATCAAGTATTTCAGGTTTTGGAAGTATGAAACATGCTGTAATAAGGTTCTACTGCAGATTTAATGAAAGATAAAACATCACAAGTGTTGGAAGATACAAGTATTAATTTGTAATGATGAATGTAAGGAGTGGTTTGAGCACTTAATGTAAGGTGTCAGTTGAATGCTACATATACGGGATACCAAATCATAGCTATTACTACATGATACATTAACAATGGTACAAACAGGATGTACATTCTTTCATTCTTATTATTTTTCTATTTGAATAGTACACATTTAGCTATATTGGTTCCCTAGCTCTAGTCAAACTACTGTGCTTCTTTGTGAATTATTTCAACAGCAATAAAATGTAAAAGCTCCATTCTATGGGGAAAAAATCTTATTTGATACCCTTCAGTTTCCTTCATGATAAGACTGATTTTAGGATATTCTCTTTATCTACAGTCCCTTGAAAACATTACTTTAATTCATAGGAATTAAGACCAAAAAAAATAAACACTGCAGCCAATAAGGAGGATATTTTAAATCTTATATTAACCATTATACTTCCAAATAGTTCAGAATGAATGTAAAGTTGGGATTTGGCATATTATATTACATTAAATTGGAAGAAAACAGTATTTATATACATATTACAACTGCTTTTGAAGGAATTAAATGAGGATGGAATGACTACCATCTCATTTCATATTTCCCTGTTTAGCAGTAAGCCATATATGTGAGGCCCCATACCCCAGCTCCTAATAAGGAGCTCAGCTCAATGATTTCAGACCTTTAAGGCCATAATAGATCATCTCTTGTATATGCAACATTAAGCCCTTATTTGGTTATTGGAAATTCATTAGCTTACCCTGATTTTCATCATAAATATGACAGGCCCTTCAACAACCTCAATGGAAGGTGGTATTTTAATGTGTGTCAGTCATACCAGTTCCATTGAAAATGAATATTAAATTTGTTGTATGTGTAGTATAAGCAATAAATTCCAAGGAAAATGATATCATTTTATCATCTAAGTAAATAACACAACCAATTTTTGGATGTCTCATGTGAGATGTTTTTAACTGCTTTTTTTAACGTGTAAATTAACCCAATGTCGATGGGAAAATGGTGCATTCCCTTTGGCAATGCTTGGCTAAATGTTTTTGCACTTGGATGGTTCTGCCAATGCTTAGCCACAAAGGAGTCAATTAGTAGATCACTTTTCCTTGAAAAAGTGGGAAAACGCTTTTTTTTACTAATGCTATCAATATTGCCACTGTTATTTTTTTTATAAACTTCAGAATTACTATATTGTTACTAACATTACTAACAGCAGTATTAAATATTAGAAAATATTATCGAAAATCAAGGAAAAGGGTAAACAGGTCAGACATAGTTCACATGATTGTCTCATTGGTGACAGTACTTGTGGAGCCATCTGTTTGTAAAAACAATTACTAATTTCAACACACACAAAGGACAATGGCATGTACGTACATGCCATACCTGGTGGCTTTGGGTTAATTTCACTGACAGCATAACATACTCAAAAGAGATATAAACAAAGTTGTAGGTGTGATAAACATAATATAAAATCAAACTGAAATGTTTGCATAAAGTGTTAACCCCCTTGGAAAACTTGGATGCTGTGAACCTACCCCTTTTCCATCCACAAATGGCACCCCTGCTATAGATAAGAAGACCTTGCAATGATTACACTTTTCACTAATTGTGCTACATTAATGAACACCTTTTCCAGTGGCTCTGCCTTTGGTAATTGAAGTATGATGGTATTGAGACGGATTCATTCGGCTTCATGTCCTGTGTACACTCCTATCACCATGAGCACCATGTCCTATGTCAAACTCATTTCCACAGCAGAAAACTGTTCCCAGTTAGGTTTACATTATGTGTTGTACTGGTTGGCTTCTATATAAGCAAGCTAGCTACAAGATTTACGTTGACCCTCTTGCTCATGAGTATTTACCAATAATGAGAACAACTTCCTTTGGGGCTTTGCTAGGTCCCAAAGGTTGAGGATCATTAGCAGCCACTTATCCTCTCAACATGGCTCTCACTTCCTAGAAAGTGGAGAGAAGACAAGGTTAGAGAAGAGAAGGAAAAGGAAGGGGAGAAAAGAAAAGACTGCAAAGTTTGTTGAGCTAAGGGGTGAGGCCTCCATTTGTCACTTACTTAAGAATACCTTATTTTGATGTACTAAAATATACTGAAGATGCAGATTGTTTACTTACTGTTTATTATAAATTAGTTCATAGCTTCTTATTGTGAATAAATGATTGAAAAAGTAAAGTTCTAGACTTCAAAGGTCAAATAGCACTATGGTAAAGTATTGTGTTGAAAACGGAAAAAATTAGTTAACAATTAAGATAAAATTTATTAGATGTCAAAGGTTGTAGAGTGCTATAGATAGTATGGCAATGAAAAGGGGTACAGAGGGGATAGCATATGCATATGGAGAAGGGGAGGATGGTGTGTGTTGGGAGAGAATAGGAGGAAGTGGGGAACTTGAGGATGATGATGGATACCACCAATTACTTTAAATATAGGGGGAATAGTGGGAATAGAGAGATTGGTGGGTGGATGAGGGAGTGGAGTGTTTTCTTGGGTCATGTTTAGGAAGCTGTGGATATCTTCAAGAGTTTCTGGAAGGGAATCACAAAGTATTGATTCAACGTGGCTGAGCCAAAGAGAGTACTCAAAAGGTTTGCAAAGGTGGAAGCAGTAGAATGACGAGGGCAGGAGGAAGATAGGGTGGTGTGGAGTAAGGTAATACTGTGGGGAGGAGGACAATAAGGATAAAGAATAGTGCAATGAAAAACACAATACTGTGTTGATAATATGGAAGAAAAACCCACAATGCACAAACTAGATTTATTGAGGAAAGTGAGACAACAGTTTTGGAATCGTCCTCAATTCCATCTCAGGGTCTGAAGAGGCAAGGGAGAGTAAGCGGTATAAGAGGGAAAGGAGGAGAAGCACTCGGGAACCACAGGGCAGGTGAGGACAGAAGAACGGAAGTGAAGGGAGGTCAGATCAGGTCTAAGGATCAGGCGGTCTATGTGACGGGTGACCGGCATAAGGGAGGAGACGAAGGATGTGGGAAGCGAGAAGGCTGTCGGCAGGAGAGAAACCGCTGTTCAAGTTGAAATTGGGCAGCAGCTTAATCAGAGAAGATTCCACCAGTCTGCGGGCATGGACATCAGCGGAGGGGAAGAGAATGCGTGCTGCTTTCCAGTCCATCTGATGGCCAGTGTCCCACTGATGGCAGAAGAGGTCGTTGTTGCTATGTCCCCTGGATCTTTTACCGCTTACTCTCCCTTGCCTCTTCAGACCCGAAGATGGAATCGAGGACGATTCCAAAACTGTTGTCTCACTTTCCTCAAAAAATCTAGTTTGTGCATTGCGGGTTTTTCTTCTATAAAGAATAGTAATAAAGGGAGAGCAGACAATGAAGAAGACTGCAGTAGGAGATGGAGTGAAGAATGTTTGGAGAGAGAAAGATGTGCATTCTGATGGTTGAGTAAATAATCTGGCTGGGTGGTTTGGAATGGATAGAGATATCAGTAACCATCAAGGAGGGGATATTAGAATCAGTGGTCGGAGCCATGGTCAAAGAAGAGGTAGGGGTCAGGAAACCAATGAAATCAAATTTGGATAGGCTAGTTGATGGAGCAAGCCTTAATGCCCCTAATAAGGCCCTAATAAGGATAAAAAATCTTCATTAGTAACCATGATGAGCCTGAAACACGTATAGAAAAGAAATGGTCTACCCCTCAAGGTCCCTACAAAGGTTAAGGGCTAGATAATTAAACAAGGGAATACCGGAGGCTGTTCATGATTGACAAAGCCTGCCTTTCATCCTTTCAGCATGGCTCTCACACCTTAGGAAGTGGACAGAAGAAAGGATAGAGAAGGGAAATGAAAGGGTGAGAAGAAAATACCATGCAAAATTAGTTGAGGCAAAATTAGGGGTAATCTCCTACATTGGCTGGATAACCCCCCCAAGACAACAAGCAAGGAATTTGGGGGATAATTGTATTTTAAAAATTGTGGCCAAGAAAAAAAAATAGCTTCTTTGGTTTAAGTAAAGCCTTTTTGCAATAGATATGGTAAGCAACTAAAGCTGTGAGGCAGTAATTCAGAATATATATATCCTTATAAAAAAAAAAAAAAAAAAAAATCTCCTTAACTTCAATTCCTTACTTGCTTACTATCCAATAATCATCTGAGGGGTAAAAAAAAGGACATTATCCATAATACCTTTAATTTAAAACACAACTGTACAGTACATATAATACACAGTATAACACAATACAGACAAGCTAATAATTGTGCACATTATAACAGTCAAGATTGTATGGAATGTAGTGCATATTAATACTTTGTTTCCTCATACATATTTTCTTTACACATCCTCTTAGTATAACTTACATTTCTTAAGGAGAAAAATGAAATCCTGGGACTATATATACACTATAATTTGAATATATTTACATGATCATAGACTACCAGCCACACAAAGAAGAGGAGTATCATGTTCATAATCATTTAGATTACTACTTGCAGGATCACGCTATGAATTTAATTTCGTCCAGCAAAGCATTAATGTTGAAAATATTTCTTCAAATTTCAGAATTACTCTATTCCACTATTAAAGACATTCAACCAAAATAGTAAAGCAACACTTACAACCTGATAATCACATCAAGTGCTATTTTTCATTCTGTTTATTTTTTAACACCTACTGTCTTTGTGCATATGTAATTAGCTTCATGTAATTTAGGACACCTAGAAATCTATAAAAATCTTTCTAGAAAACAGATACTCTTCGAAGAATAACTTTAATTTAACAATATTATATTGATATCAATAATTTGATAACCAGCTCTACATTACCAAACTTGGGAAAAAAAATTGCCATGTCTCTAATAATGCTTGTTCTGAATACTTTTGAATAATTCATTATCCTCATATTATTGAAATGGTAAACACACCCACAAACATCCACATCCATTTCCCCTACATGCAAATATGGAATTTCATATCTAAGGTTAAGTCACTAAATCACTATATCATTTATGGTCATGATCAATTCTATTGTACAAGAACTGGCCGGTTAAACCATACAAGTAAGATTTGTTTTTGCTGAAATAAATATTCATAAATACTTTTAAATTTATGCCTAATTATAAAGTGAAAGGTATAAAACCCACTCTACTGCATTTACCATTCACAGACTTTAAATAAACAAGTGTACAAACTAACATATGCAATAAACTGTTTAACCTGCTGTTATAAAATGGTTTAGTAAATCTGATTGATACCTTGCCAGCCCTCGTATATTCAATTACATTATTTATTCATGAAACATCTAGCTCAAACAAAGACTGAATTTAACTTTTTTTTCAAATGTATAGGGGACTACATTATTCTGGCAGCAAAAAAGAGCATACAAGTATCATCTCTTATATACTGAATTTAATCAGCTGTAGCAACCATGATAGGCTTTCCCTTGGGGTCATCAAAGCGATCCATGGTTTTAATGTCGCTCAGCATGTACATTCCAGAGAACAGGATGAACAGCAGGAGCAGTGTCACTAACAGAGCACACCAGATGGGTACAGTAAAGAACCCAACACAGTCCCAAGACCCACTGAACTTTGTCTGACTGGAGTTGAATGGCTGAACCTGAAAAGATAGGATACATTTTATAGCTGATTTTGAAAACTAACTAGTTCCTAATGATAATTAGCTTTTGTTTCACTGTTAATTGTACTACAATCCTTTATATTTACTTTCTGCTAGTATATCAAGGAAACAACACAAATGATTCATGCAGTTAGCCATGTGATGAATATATTAATTTTAGTTATCTTGTGTTTATATGCATCATATAAAATTAAATATCAATGAATTAATTTTAATAATTCTGTGGTTTTGAATATATGGTTAAATCTACATCTAGATATCTATATCTAATTATCTAAATATCTATATATCTAGATATAGGCTGAGAAATATAGATTATCTCTCTCCCTCTCCCTCTTTTAAAAAAATACCTCACATTATACTTAATCTTTAGTAATATAATTTCATGGATTTCTTTATTCATCAAAATGTGCAATTTTATGTTATTTTGATATTTCATTCCAGTCATAGCCAGTTAACCCCGCATGGCAGAGAAAGTTTCATAGCATGTATCATAGGTATTCCCTGAGAAAAAAAACAGCCTATATGTTTTGTACCCTGTCACACAGAGTACCTGAAAGCATAATATTACATGACCTACCCCCTCATATAAGCTTGTAGTATTATAGAAACACCATATAAGGGTAAGTATCAGTTTAGCATTACACAGAGAAAACTGGATCTTTAGCAGAGAAGCTGGGCTTTTATGCATTGAAGGGTTAATATGAATGACAGAGTTGAAAGCTGTGGTAGTGTTAAGTCCAACTGCATCAATTTAATAGCAAAAAAAAAAAAAAAAAAAAAAAACATTTCTTATGTAGTATTGGGTACTGCCAGAACATAAATTTCCCTAGCACTTATAAATCTTTTGATTTTTGTAAATCAAAAGAGAAATCAGTATTTTCATCACAAGCATTCAATCATTTTGTTTCAACTTTTCTTTTTTTTAATGCAAAATATTTTTCCAGATCACACATACCTGAAAGCCATCAAGAACCATCATGATTGATTTGGTAGTGCTGTTGTTCTTCAAATATGTCTTCTCACTACATGAATATGACATTCCTAAAGGAATGCCTCCAATATCATTCTTAGCCAGCTGTTTATAAAAAGACAAAATATGAGCATAATTATATTAGATAAGAATAGTACTATTATATATATACATTTGTGTATATATATATATATATATAATATATAATATATATATATATATATATATATATATATATATATATATATATATATATATATATATAATATATATATATATATATATATATATATATATATATATATATATATATATATATATATAGTATATATAGTATATAAATATATATAATATTATATATATATATATATATATATATACATTTATAGTATATATATATATATACTATATATATATATATATATATATATACATTTGTATATATAAAAACAATAAAAAAATATATATATATATAATAATGATAGTATACCATTCTGTACCAACCTATGATATAACCAGACTAAGGTTATACTGCCTCCACCAAATAATAATAAGCAAATATGAATGATATATTAACATTTGAAATAATATAAAAGGATA